>JAAKEQ010000040.1:0-209216 GCA_014250555.1 Aspergillus oerlinghausenensis | reverse complement strand
CTATAGCTACTATACTATATTAGTAAGTAATAAGTAAAGCTATTTAAATATATTTACTATAGGTAAGATAATAAGATAAAATTACTATATAATAATATTTACTAAAAATAAGTAATATACTAGTTAGTAATAATATTACTAACCTATACTAGTAAAAGTAGTAAAGTAATAATAATATCTACTATCTAACCTAACTAATAAGAAGGTGTAGTTTATATAATAAAAAGAGATATTATAATTAACCCTTAGCTATAGGGATATAGTATACAAAGGGGGGAGATAACTATTAGGTGTAGAAGACCTATATATAGTAAACTATAAGGGGTTATATAGGTAGTATATAACCCATGAAGATATTATCTCTACTAAGGTGTGAGAGATGCTTGCACCTTAGTGATTAGTTCAACTATAAAGGCATTACTACTACCACGCTATCTACCATTTAATAGAGAGCATTCTATAGGTGCTCTCACATCTATACCCATTACCCTCTATAACTCCACGCAAACCTATAGCATTATCATAGGCAGATAATCCCCAGCCAAAGTCCACAGTGCCATTAGTGCTATTTAAAGTAAATTTATAAGCTCCTAAAGCCAGCTCTACCCCCTTTAGATTAACCTTAAATCTAATAACTTAATTAAATACACCTATAAAGACATCAGCACCAAGTTTAGAAGACTTAATACTCTTATTAATAATATAGGTATATCTCTTGCCCTCCCCTCTCACTCACATATCCTAACATCCTAGGGGTGTGGTTTGATGCCCAAGCCAACATCACACTGACTAAACACTAAATATAGACCAAGACCTGGGACATTAATATTATAGGTACACACCTCCTCACCTCTACCCTTATACTACTCCTCCTTAGAAGCTCTAACCTAAGACTCCTCTTTATGATATCTGGCATGGTAAGACTTATAGGCACTAATAACCTCCATCTTTTAATAAACTAGTCCCCACTAGCTGGCTAGCCTAAGCCTACTAGGATAACTACCACAGCATACTGCAGCATAAAGATAGGTCTTAATATAGTACTATATAAGTGGGGGCGGATACTTAAGAATGATAGTGTGAAAATCTGGGGGATTATGCCAGGCCACCTAGTGACTGGCTTGGGGGGTGGCACAGTGGAGGAGATAAAGAAGAATGGGGTGGAAGATGCTGATATGGCAGGGCCATTTATTTGGTCGGTGCTGGAGGGAGATAAGGATGCTGAGGTTGGGAGGGTGATTAGGAGGGAGGGAGTGCAGGAGTGGTAGGTCCTGCTGATCTTATATCAGGTTGATAGTTTGTATTGATCTGATATGGTGCATCTTGCCTCGGGGCAGCCTGCAATAAATACCATAACAGCGATATCAGCATAGGCATTTAATCACGACTAGTCTGTATCGTAGGGACTTTGACGATGCAGGATACTAGAATGTTGAGTCCGTCTATTCTACCTCCATAAGAGTGTACTCACTAGATAATTTGGCTAACAGGACCAGCTACAATAGGATACTTTGAGTAGTGAGGTAAATCGATAGTAGATTATTCAAAGGCCAAAAGAAAGATTGAATCGGAGCCTCAGTCTGAGGCGTGCCGCTTCAGTACGCCATGAGGCACAAGGTTGTAGCCTTACCGCATGATAGACGATTTCCCATTATCCAGGCAGTTTCAACTCCTCAGCTGGGGTCCTGAAAAGTCCCATAGGTTCTCAACCAGCCGGGCAACTACATTCTTGAATACTGTCTCCTGTATATCTTTGTCTTCCAAGCTCGAATCTACCGCACCTGAGCTAAACAGACACCATTTTACTACTTGACTATACCTTAGCCCACTCTCCATTTCCATAACTAGTAGATATCAAGCAGTAGTTTTGAGATTTGCCACTGCCTCCAGAGGATCAGCATCTTCTAGCATACATAATGATTTAAGGTTCCAGCACAGCGAAAGTTCGACGAGAATCAGCCCTAGGGGGAAAAGAACTTCACTCTATATGAGCGGTGATGCATGCTAGTTGTCCATCCTCAGCTCACTGGTGATGTCACACACAACATAGGGGTGTTCAGATGGGTCAAATATCCCTTTTATAAACATGATGTCCCTTGCTCTCCAATATTTACATAGTCAGTTGCTATAGAACTACAGGACACTGCATGCAAGGTTCACAGCAAGAATTAGTTAATTATAGTAACTAAATATGTGTTTACCTTGCAGCAGAGGTTATGGAAATATTAATAAAGTTACTATGAGGTCCTCAAGGGATTGTGAATGTGATTATAGGTCATTAGTAATTCTCTAGACATGGTACATATGATGCTGGTATCTTATCCGCGATGCAGCCAAGGAGTGCTCGTTGTTTGTTATCAAAGCTGACGGCAAATATTGTGGAGCAAAGGTCTGATATCGTGGTTACTGGCGTCTCGCCTTTACTGCCCAAGGGATCTGGGGTTTTTGGCTCAGACTACTTGCGTTTACAGCTTTGGTTTGCTTTTTGTTTACTCATGTCACTTGGTGTCAGCTGTGCTCTGCTGTGCGGGGGGCAGGTATAACATGGTGAGTTCGAGATCTCGATTGACTCAGCCTCAACTTCGTGCCAGCAGTCCCTGCCGTCGGCCGAGGTAGAGTCTTTCGTCGATGCAAATGTCATTCGAAATGTATGATTCAACGGCTCTTGTAGCATGCCAAGTAAGTTCAGTGCTGAGACATCGAGGCCAAAATGAATAGAATGCCGGTCTTTGCATGGACAATTCCAGCAGTCTCCATTCAAAATAGCGCTATAGAGACTACGGGCCAGTTTTTGCTGGCTTTTCTGGACTGATAGTGGCTGTTGCAACCTCCATTTGTCGTTGACCTTTGTGTGGTGCTGAAAGGACTGGTCTACCAGTGTTTTTAGGATGGTATTTGTGGTATGAATACGGCTCAGTAGGTTGGTATATATGCTCTTTGAGAATATATTGCGGAACTTTTTGACACTTCTCTTAATGGAGGGTTCTGGCTGAAGCATTGGTCAGTGATAATGGGTCGACTGGTTGACTCAGGGCAACAAACCAACAATGTGCTTCAATTTATCAAGCCCAACTTGTTGGATAAGTCCGCCAACAAATTAGACAACTCTAGTGTTGTCCCTATAAAAGGCTTAAAGCTTGTCCCAAGCCTCTTTTAAAGTGTCTCATAGATAACCCGTCCCACCCAAGTGTCTGCCTGTGGATTGCTGATCCACATCCTGATGGTAGATTCATCATCTATCAGAGTATTGTTTAATGTGAGACCTAACATGTTGAAGAAAATAATCTGTTGTGTTCCTAAATTAGTGTAATAGCCCTCTAGCTCTCTGAGGTATCTCCTTGCTGTAAAGGTCTTGAGTGTCTCCAAACCCTGCATGTAGTTATTAAGTTAATTAATAAGTAAGGGTAGTAGAGCTAGTATAAGGCTAGTAACTTTAATTCCAGTCACCATTTTGCTATGTAGGGTTGATAATGACAGTGAGGAAGTCCTTCTAAAGATGGGGGGTGAGGCTGAAGCTGAGGCTGTCTGTCGAGTACTGCATACCTGCAACTACCCCACACTAGCAAGCAGCAAGGCGTGTTGCTACTTTCATTCACTATTGCTTGATAAAGTGGTGAATATCATTCAGCCAACCTAAGCAACAAAGGGGGCAGGAATCTGTAAAATGGATGGCTCAACGTCATCATTCTTTAAGACATGTGTACAGCAGTTGAGTCAGCTAATATCATCCAGTCAATTAACGGCATATGAAAACGAGGTACCGGTAGTTCTCTGGCAAGATGAACTCGGTCGACTCCACATCTAGGCAAAGGAGGCTCAGTTGCCATCTCTGGAGGTCCAGTTGCGTGATGCTTTTCATATTCACAAGCAGCTCTTCCGCATGTTACATCATCTGCAACAAGCTCTTACCAATATTCAAGATATCTTAGATTATAGGTCTGAGGATGCCATGTCTAATGCGGGCACCGATAACAATGATCTTGATGGGACCGAAATGCAAATAATATATCATTCTCTGCGCGACACGATCAACGGCTTGTTCAAGATAACAATAGTCATTCTCCGGCCTGTGCTTCACTCATTGGTGTCTGGCAAGGTAGTCGGACTTTCAATATATGACTTGGATGAAGAGGTATCTCGTGAGGAACCTTCTATGGAGATTCGTACTGCAGAGCCTCCTCCTGTGGACCAAGAAGCCTCCAAAGAGGCACCGGCCGCAACGCCTATTGAGCAAACTGCAAGAGGTATTGATGGCGTGGCCATGGCAGCAGCCTTGGAAACAGCCTTGGGATTAGCCCCAACAGGCTTCCTAGCTATCATTCCACCAGACGAAGTAGCCAGACTTGCACGGAGACAAACGAAGCAGTGGCTGGACTGGTCGAAGAGTTCCTCTGAAGGAGTACCAAGATCGACAAAATCACTCCAGGAAGCCAGTACTCAACTTGTAAGAGAAGCTAGGGCAGGATGAAAAACGGCCTGTGAAGTCTCCCTCGCCAATACGGCTGATAGTTGGGGATGTGGTCGCTGCCTCCATCAGCCTCGAACCTAGAATACCGGATGATGAAGCGCTCTTGCACCGTCCTCGTCATCCTCGCCCTTCTTCTATCCGCCGGGGTGTTGGCAGTGTTCGAGAAATTGTTATTCATAAAGGCCTGAGGACGATGTTGATACACTATCCCTCTATCATGGCGGTATTAGGCACGTGCTGCATTTCCAGTCATCCTTCATAAGTGACGGAGTCCTAGACATCAAGCAGTTAAGGCAACAAGCAATGGAAGTTGCACAAGCCGCCAGCCCAGATTGTATAAAGCTCTTCCACCAGGGCAAGCTATTGGAAGATGACTTGCTCTCTTGCCGAGATGTAGGAATTAAATCACAGTTAATGATCTACTGTGAGGTTCTCGGCGCAGGTGAGTCTCATGATACAAGCGATTCCTGAGACAGATGTAGAAAGCATGAGGAGCTGCTTTAATTTGGCAAAGGCAAGTCCCAGACTGGGTCTTTGAACAAAGGCAAAAGTCAAGACAGGACGGGAAATGCTAGCCTTGACCAGTTTGCATTATACTCGCCTTCGCAGGCATCATCTCCACCGCAGGCTCCTGATCTCAGCTCATTCAACACTGCGGCTGAACAAGTGTCGGCCTTGGAATCACACTTTCTGCGAGTGGTGGTACCATTGTGCAATTCCTTCGAGAACCTCCGACTGACAGGGAACTGCGCAAGTCGGAACTTGAGAAACTAAAGCAAACAATCCTAGATCAGGTTATGCTCAAGGCAGTTAGCATCAAAATCCCTAAGGACGATGCCGCGTACAGTTTCCGTTGGAACCTTGTTCGGGAGGCAAAGAAATTGCGGAGTATCCTTGACCGTCAAGCTCTAATTTGGAATTGGGAATGAAATCTGGTCAGTCCGAATAGCGTACAAGCAACTCACAGATGTTTAGGCATCTCTGAATGGAGCCTAGTGAATACAGTCGTTCTCATAGAATCCAGCCTTTAACGAGAACAGAATGACGGATTGTAGACACTCCACCAACCCTGGGACGGATGTATTTCAATCCATATGGTTACTACTAGACTTGTTATCGTACCTTATTGCGTGTCAACTCTACCTTGTGCAGCACCAAAAGTGCATATAGTAGACGGCTGGCTAAGCGGAACTGGCACACTCTTCAGCGATATAAAGATGCTTTGATATGTCAAAGTACCAGAAACATCAAACATCACCCGTGGACATTTTACTATGGCTGCGGCAGTCCACGGAATGAATGAGAAATGTGGCCAGCCAGGTAACCAAGGCAATTCGGCTGCTGAACATACAGGTAACTGCAAGCGCACTCAACCAGAGGGAGGCAAACAAAAGAAAGTGGAAGACGAAATTAGTACAATTACCGAAGTTGCTGCTGAACGGCAAGAGAGAAAAGCGGAGAATCCACATCATCTACCAGAGACTATCAAGGTCACTGGCGTACAAGCTTCCGCGACTGCAGCAACAGCAGAAGCAGACTCCAACACAGCAACAGGGCCACCATACTGCATACTGTCAGAACGCGACAAGATCTTCATCATACTCTTGGTCTCGCCATCATCTCCCCCATCTCCAGCAGCATCTACTTTCCGGCTCTGAACAATCTCGCAAAGGACTTGAATGGGTCCATCTCGCTCATCAACATAACCATCATAACATATCTGGTAGGCAATCCGCGCATTGACAGGAAGCAGTCAACAGAATCGTACTGACACTGGTAGATATTCCAAGGAATTGCTCCGTCATTCATAGCGAACTTTGCAGATACCCACAGTCGACGACCTTCCTACCTAATCTGCTTCACCGTCTCTCTAGCGGCTAATATAGGACTCGCGGTCCAGGATAGCTACGTCTCACTCTTGGTCCTGCGTTCCCTGCAAAGCTCAGGCAGCAGTGGGACAATCGCACTGGGGAGCGCAGTCGTCGCTGACTTGTCAACCAGAGCAGAGCGAGGCAAATATGAAGATACGCCAGTATGGGCGTGACCCTCGGCCCTGCCTTGGGACCAATCATAGGGGGTTTATTGGACCATTACCTTGGCTGGCGAGCGGTCTTTTGGTTCCTGGTTATTTTTAGCGGTGTACTCGGGACCATCATGGCTATCATCTTGCCTGAAACCTGCCGCACGGTTGTGGGCAACAGCTCTGTTCCTGCTGCCAGGTGGAATCAGTCTGCATGGCAGATACTGCGGCAGAAACGGGGGGCTTGAAAGCAAAAGCCAGAGCCGGACTATTAAACCATGGAGAAATGGTGTCGACGCGCCAATCTGTTTGCATCTGCCCTGATCGCCAACAACAAGGAAGCCCTCATCATTCTGATCTACGGCTCCCTATTGTTCTCCGGCTACGTGGCCGTCTTGAGCACCTTGACCTCCCAGCTGCAAGGCAGATTCAACTTCAACTCCATTCAAGTCGGACTCTGCTACCTCCCAGTAGGGATAGGCAGTCTGAGCTCCCGCTGGACAGTCGGACGGATTCTAGACTGGAACTTCCACCGAGAAGCCCGACGGCAGGGGCCTCGCCATCGAAAAGAACCGACAGCAGGATATCCGACATTTCAACATCAAGGTTGCCCGCTTGGCTGTGACGATCCCCCTGGTCTACTGCGCAGGTCTGTGTATCATAGCCTACGGCTGGGTCATGGAGTATAAACCTGCGCTTGCCGGCCCGGTGGTGATGCTCTTCTTCACGGGGCATCTGACCTCCGGGGCGTTCAGCTCGGTGAGTACATTGATTGTGGACCTGAACCGCCAGAGTCCTGCCACTGCAGTCGCTGCGAACAATCTATTCTGGTGTCTGTTGGGTGCGGGAGTCGTTGCGGCTGCGGAGCCAGTGATCCAGCACATAGGAATCGGTTGGACAGCCACGCTTATTGCGTTTCTGTGGGTGCTTTTTAGCCCGCTTATGTGGGCTGTATTCAGATGGGGTCATGGATGGAGAGAGAAGCGTATTAGCAACGAAAAGAGGAAGGCGAGCCCAGCCGAAGAGCTACCCAGACGTGTGGGGGAAGTTCCAACGGCCCAAGGAGGGTGTTTGAAGACATCAATTCTCCCCATCGGGCCTCCAGAACTAGGGAAGAAGTAATGGTGGACATATAGATTGTAGTGGGTGAGATAGACTGTAAATGCTTGATTTTAGAAAGTATATTCTCGGAACCATAATAGAATGAGGCTGTTTGCTGCAGATGCCAATACATTTCTCAATGCATGTCAATCTCATTAAAACATCAATGGTGTGATTGTCATAGGCTTCCTTCCTGTATCTGGCTCTCTTATTTAGAATCTCAGCCCTAGAAATATGATGTGATAATAGGCCATAAATGAGTGCTTGAACCTCAGATGATGCCATACTGAGCTAAAAAGGTATATTTATGCATCTGCATATGTAATTTAGCCGAGTAGCAATGATTGTATTATGGAGTACCTGACTATTGCCCAGGAAATTGAGTGGCGTCTCATATAAAGTTTTTGCAAACTTATTCTAGGTATTTTCCTGTGGCGAATCCGATCTCGGGGAAAAGCTTGATAGGGTAAGGGGTTTATTACCTGAGTAGGAAGCTGACTAATGCAGGATGAAGAGTCCTGAGACAATCCTAGCATAAGAGCAGTTGGTGAAGTCCATTTGGATGGAGATATGAGGTATCCGATGCTAGTTGTAGACTTCAAAGGTCACCGAAGTAAGGACTCTGTAGTTCAGTCTCGCCGCAGTCTGGCTGCCATGGTCCATGGAGTCAAACCCTAGACAAAGCAAACAGCGGAAAGCATCCGAGAATCCGCAAAAAGACCGAATATAGAAAATAATGGCCGACTGTGGAGAAGATAACCACCAATGGCGCAACGGCAACCCCCGATGTCGTGACTGCAGGCTCTGGGCCGGAATACTAAAAGGATTTTCTCCGCCATCTTTTCCCCATGGCGAACGTTCTTCTTGGACCTTGACGTCTTCTCAATCATTAAATTGGTTGTGCATGTGGGGAGACACCGCATACGGACGCGAGATGATCTCCCACACCGGCCACAGCTCGGAGAAATCCGACTCCAAGATTGAGTCGCATTGTTCCCGGCCATACGGGGAAGACGTTGCGCCCTATCCTAAGGAGGATGTGCTGCAGCTCAATGTTGGTGGCCGGGGTGCCACCCAGCGCCGCCTGAAGAACTACCAGGTGACGATGATCGGGTTCTGCGGGGGTATTGGCACTGGTCTGTTCGTGGGAACGGGTGCGGCGTATGCCAAAGCTGGTCCTGCTGGTTTGCTACTGGCCTATGCAGTCGTTGGTCTGGTGCTGTGGTGTGTGATGCAGAGTATCGCCGAGTTGGCGACGCTGCTGCCCACCGCCGGATCATTCCCGCACTGGGCGACACGCTTCATTGATCCCTCTGTTGGTTTCTCGCTGGCCATCTCGTACGGTTACTGCTACACCATTGCTATCGCGTCGGAAGTGTCTGCGGCTGCCGTGATTGTCTCTTACTGGACGGACATCACCCCCGCGGTGGTCATCACCGTGGGCCTGGTGCTGATTCTGGCGATCAATCTCATGAGTGTGCGATTCTACGGTGAGACAGAAGTCCTCGCCGGTAGCATCAAGGTACTCTGCTTCATTGGCTTGGTGATTGTCTCCATCGTCATCACTTCTGGCGGCGGACCGAACCACCAGGCCATCGGCTTCCGTTACTGGCACAATCCTGGCGCCTGGACCAACTACAACGGCATCACCGGATCTACTGGCCACTTCCTGGGCTTCCTGTCTGCCTTTGTCAACGCCTCCTTTAGCTTTATCGGCGTCGAGACCGTCGTCATCACCGCGGCCGAGTCGGTTGACCCGCACCGTGCGATTCCCAAGGCCGCCCGGCGCGTCACCTATCGCATTGCCTTCTTCTACATCCTCGGCGCGTTCCTCATCGGCATGATTGTCGATCCCAGAAACGCCGATCTTGTTTCCGGATCGGGAAATGCGAACAGCTCTCCTTGGGTTATTGCCATTCGCCAGGCCGGCATCAACGCTCTGCCTTCCATTGTCAACGCGTGTATCCTGATTTCTGCCTGGTCCGCGGGCAACTCGTACTGCTGGGTTGGCTCGCGCATGATCGTGGCCATGACGACCGATCACCAGTTGCCCCAGGTATTTGGCAAGGTGACCAAGAAGGGTGTTCCTTATGTGGCTGTTATCGCCGCTTGGCTGTTCGGACCGTTGGCCTATCTCAGTAAGTCTCTTCAACTCGGGTTATATTGCGATGACTAACAGGTCAGGTCTTGGATCGGGCGGCGCCGCGCAAGCCTTCAGCTGGCTTCTGAATCTCAGCACCGTTGCTGGTCTGATCGCATGGGCCACGCTCTCCTTCTGCTACATTCGCTTCTATGCCGCGCTCAAAGCGCAGGGCGTCCACCGCGACACGCTGCCGTGGAAGGGCCCTTTGCAGCCGTATGCGGCGTGGGTGGGATTCATCGGATCCACCATCATCACCCTTGTGGCCGGATTCCCCGTTTTCCTCAAGGGCAACTGGAATACCTCCGACTTCGTCGCTTCGTATATCGGCATTCCTATCTTCATTGTCCCAATCATTGGATGGAAGTTCTGGTACCGCACCAAGGTTCGTCCCAGATCCCTGCATGTCGGGGAGGAAGCTAACAGTTGTAGTTTGCTCGCGCGGCCAATATTGATCTATGGTCTGGCCGTCTCCAGGAGGGAGAGATTATCGAGAAACACAGGCCGATGACATGGTGGCGTCGCATCCTCGATTGGCTTTTCTGAACTGCTTGTCGTTTGTGTGATACTATATAGTTGCATAGAGGTGATACCCAATAATGTATAGAACATTTTCCTTGTTGATCGATTACTCGCTTTTGAGCTGCTCCGCCAGTTTTCGAATGTCGTTGTGCGAGGCTTTGCAGCAGCCTCCAACCAGGAATGAAGTAAAGGGGCCTGTAGCGCGAGCATTCGTGACAACCTGCGCCAGCTGGGCTTCCCACGGACCCTACTCCGGTCAGAATTGAGTATTTAAAGAGCAAGTAACCACATACCCTTTCATCACTTGTAAGCCCCTCCCGTTTCTCCCACGTCTGCGTGGTCGTGTTGTAAACCTCCCCATTGGTACCGTCCGGATACAGCACCAGACTCGGAACAGCACCTACTTGACCCTTGCCAACAGCACTCGCCACCTCTTC
Organism: Aspergillus oerlinghausenensis; assembly: GCA_014250555.1. NCBI lineage: Eukaryota > Fungi > Ascomycota > Eurotiomycetes > Eurotiales > Aspergillaceae > Aspergillus > Aspergillus oerlinghausenensis. The sequence goes on along the minus strand of JAAKEQ010000040.1, from coordinate 198,528 downwards.
GCCAAACTCACGAACCAGTCCATCCAGCTTATAGATCTTGGTGCAATTGATGCCCACCCCCCACGGCACCGCCGCACCGTCCATCTCCGCAAGCGCAGCCTGCACAATCTGCCCGATCGAACTCCCATCTGGCAACGTCGCCTCCTCTCCGGGGAACACACAAGCTACCCAAAACGGAACATCCAAGCTCGCTGCGCGGATCGCCCTCCTCACTGCACGGATCTCATCCAACCGCGGCACCGTCTCAAACGCCACATACTGCACTCTCTCCGCTAACTTCTCATCCGCCTCAAGGAATAACCGTAGTCTCGCCAGATGCCATTGGAACAGCGTTTCCTCACTATCATGCTCCGCGTCGTATTTCCCGCTGTATTCCTGTCCGGGGATCATGCACGCGCCGTACGGGCCCAGACTGAGTGCGATTTTCGCGGCGGATGGGCACACCCGCGCTTGCTCGGCGACGGCCAGTGCGGTTCGGAGATATTTTCCGATAGCGGGGCGGGGGATGCCATCCGGGAACTCGGGGGTCTTGGTGCGGGCGAAGCCTTCGATGGAGACTTGGTAGGTGGCTGTTAGGAGGACGTCGCTGCCTGCTGTAATGAAGCTGCGCTGGCAGGTGAGGAGAGTGGGGGGGTCTGAGACGAGGAGGTGGGATGCCCAGAGGGGGGTGGAGGAGTCGAAGGTGACGCCGTGTTGGTCTTGAAGGGAGGTTCCGAGCCCTCCGTCCAGGATTTGGATTGAGGTCATTGCTGGTATTGTTATAGGGATTGTCGATGAATTGGAGTGATAAATTGAGGTTATTCCCCTAGGGAGGTAGGACTAGAGAAGGGTGTGGAGGTGGAGGGCAATTGTGGGATCCTTGGCTTATCGCACGTGGTGATAATCTTATCTTATCCGCTTCACTCTTATCTTATCTCATCGATGCCTGTTTCTGCCTTGTTTCTACTACTTCAATGCTCAATGCATCGTATGATGCATCGCAGGAATTGTTCCCTGTGTTGTATGTACATTCCGTAGCATATTATCCAAAATAGGTATGTACGGTGCGGCTAGAACGCGCGTCAGACTCCGTCAGGAAATAGCTATGAAGATCCGTCAGCATCTATGCAAGGAGTTAGACGCTGTGAGCTCTTATGGTCAGATGAATGCAACGTGAGTTTCGAGTGAGCCAGTCATCTCTGGCAAATTCTCCAACGGAACTGGTTCACGACAGTGAGTGGCAGCAGTCCCAGGCCAGATCAGTCTCGACATTGAGACCTGACTGTTACACAGACTTCGTCCTCGACATAGAAATACGAATCGGATTCCGCGAGAAGTGATTGTCTCGCAACCACCTTTACCAAGTTCTAAAAACGTTAGAATTCGAACACAAACTCAACATGAAGGTCTTTGCTACTTTTTTCCTCCTGGCGGCCACTGCCACTGCGGCCCTCGCTGCTGTCCCTGCTCCCAATGCTGGCTGCTCTCAACCGGGTCAGTACTGCAACGGCGGAACATTCCTCTGCTGCAACAACCGTCAATGCAGCAACAACGTGGTTAGTCCCTCTTCCTCCGGTCAAAATGGGTTTCTAAGACTGTGCCGCATGCTGACACAATCCCTTTAGTGCCCGTAATCGAGGGTAGGCCGCTATTTTATTCAGGGGCCTCACTTTTGTCAGAGCTTCATTATATCATGTTATAGGCCAAGGCCTATTGGTGCTTCTTGTTTGCCTGGCTTGCAATCACAAATTGGGAAAACCTGTCTATGAGCAGTCTCACGAGTAATGCTAGTTGGCCGCCATTGAAGTCCAAGTCTCAACTGCTAGGACGGCTAGTTTCTCAGGATATGTACTCTTCCTACACCCTTTTTAAACCATTATTAGTCATTAGTCCTGTAGATATGCGTTCGATGAACAGGTAGAGTTACTCCACGCGACCACGAAAAGAACGGTGTCCTGCCTTTCCCGCCATAAGCTCTTGGCTCTGATTTACTCGAGGTAATTCTCTTTCCCCAGCGCGTACCGTCTTACTCCGTGCCCGGCTGCTTCGCTCCTGATTCCTCTTACGCGTACTCGTCTCATCGTGACTGAAATGGCTTCAGTCAGCTTAGCATGTCGATCTGGGATGCGCTAGAAGAGCTACTGGTCTCTGGGGGTGGACTGGTTTCCTTGTAATAAATGGAGCAAAAGCTCTTTAACCTGTGGGTGTACGAGGGTGCACGACAGTTAGAACCAGGAGACTATACGGAATACTATTTGGGGAATTGTCCAGACTTACAGTCTGTACATGGGCATAAACACTTCGGCGGCCAGACTGGTGCTTTCAGCCTGGGTTCCATCCATTGCTATGATCGAACATGATGATGTCCCTGGCCAATGCTTTTCAGCCCCGAGAAAGGATTGACGATCGATGAGATCCTTCGAACTCGCCTGTCTTGGCGCATCTCTACCATATAACCTCGGTAGTCGTTCCCATCACTCCGCCAATATTCATTTAAGCGTTCTCCGGATTCAAAAGCACTATGCCAGCGTTAGTGTTCTGGCGGTACAATTTGACGCTGGGGCCGGGGCCGTGCGGACCATACATGAAAGGAGAGGAAAGAATGAAGTCGATTGATGTCGGGAAAGATGGGAAGGAAGCGCAGGAAAGGGAGGCGGGGAGCACAATAGAAGATGTTACGTCTAACGAGACCAGGAACCTACAGAGGGAGCTCGACATGGAAGATGATGATGAAGGGCAAGCTTTTGGCAGGCTGGACTATACTGCTCTCGTCAGTCAAAGGGGTAGATTCTGTTTGGTTAGTCCAGGCCGTCAGATTCGTCCTATCTTTGATCTCGTTGCCGTCCATAGACCTCAACCTCGGCACTGGCAGCTTTGTGTCCAGTAGAGGTTGAAGATTGTGCAGGGTAGCTTTCCAATTTGATATGTTTAATAGTCAAAGGATACATGTTGATTAGCTAAATGAGGAATACATAATATACTACCACAAACTGTCAATGAGAGTAGCTAATGTCATACTGTTCCAACTGACAAAGAGCTAAGAGACGATAGAAGGAGTGAAGAACAGAGACTCCACTTTTGCCTTGCTGTTAGATCTTCTGAGTATCATGCGCTATGCCTTACAAGATACCTGGCGCGAACAGGACCTCGGAGTGGCTAACAGTGATGAAAGGTCAGCACAGAGCAGTCAACCCAGCATAAGTCCACGCACCTCATTCTTCATAAATCTGCAGCGAAATAGCATTGGACTGATGAATCGTGATTTGAAGAGAATCCCCTGTGTGCCGTTGTAAATAGTTCAAAAGAGATACCCGGACCCAACGCTCAGGAACTTGAACCGTTCCCAGGAATCCAGCTTATCTGCGTCAACTGCGATATCCCCATTCTTGTTCGGCCCCAGCAACCTTCCCGAACTTGCGTTGCGGAATCCAAAGCCATCGTTGTTGGCTTCGGCCACCCACAGCTGGTTCTTGGTGTTTTCCCAGGATCGGATGTGGACCTCTTCGTTCTTGTATTTCCCTGGGACGACGCTTAGAGCTCCGCCTCCAGGGACCTTGATCGAGTATTTCTTTCTGTCCTGGACCGGGCCAGAGGATATAAAAACTTCGGCGTCGGACATAGTGAGGATGTTACTATTCAAGAGAGCCAAACTGAGAAGTGGAAAGTTGCCTGCTGAGCGGGAAAAATAGTTATGTGGGAATAATCCTGCTTGACTAAATACAACTGTGCGGAACCTGACTTTATCTCGAGGCTGTTTCTACTTTTCAGCTCAAAGCAGGTCCAGATATGATGACATATAAGGATACATGGCCGATTCCTTGCAATTACCAGCCCATATTGATATCAGCCGCCAAACGCTGTCCAAGCCGGCTGAGAGGTGCCACGCGCCCATGAACACGCCACTTTGGTTCTGTTCCTTCTTGGGGTACCCGGTAGCTCAAATCGGTGCTGATACAGGCTCCTGAACTGGCATTTCGAAGCGATCAGCATTTCAGAGGCATTAGCTGGTGATGATTGCCTACGACCCAGCACCAAGCGCTCGAACCTTTCATTAGAACTCAATTGGATCAGCGGGGGACGTGAGATTCGTCATACATACGCGAGGGGGTCAGTCACTTCGTACTCTTCTGTACGCTGCATCGGTGAGGGATGGGTAGGTGCGCTTCCATGCACATTCGCAAATTTACCGTACCCCTCTATTCGGACTGCCTCTCTCAACGGAAGCATGGAAGGCACTCCTCTCTGGAGTCTGTGCCACCTGAGATTGTTCGCCTTGAGCTGAAAACCGATGTATTTGAGCCAAGCAATCACCCAGGGATGGAAAGTATGCAACACGCAACATCCGGCGCCGATACGTTACACATCGGACTTGAGGGACAACAACTCCACGGTGCGGTTTTGAATATCTGCCGTGGGCCAGAACGGACGGAACACCTCTAACTACAGAAGTCCAGATTACAACATTGTTCAGCCTCCATGATGCGACGGACGACACGTCATGGAGAACGGTCCTCGGATGTAGAATTATTATACTAGGGTTTAGGATATTGTCACACGGTTTAACTCGTTCTCCTCGGGCATCAGAACATTGGATCACGGAGTAGCTTCCCGCTGATAGAGATTGCGCAGTCTCGGCTCTATGATCAGAGTTACTGATCTCTGAGCAAGGACAAAAAGCGTATAAACAAACTGGCAAGCTGCGGGGTTGTAATTATGCCATTGTCATCAGCACTACCTAGCTTTTAAGGCCTATTCTTTTGACTGCTTGTTTGATGCTTTGACACACATGAGTTGTATTAAGGTTAAAGAAGCTTACAATAGTTGATATCTCTGCTGCAAAGTTATCCCTGGAGGCGTAGTGGGATTCACCTTTGAGGATGGCGAACGACCTTGTGGGGTTTGGTATCAATATCCATGTTACTCCGCTGGCTCATGGCAGTTATGAGCCTTCGTAGCTCAATCAAGGTTCTCTATCGAACCCTGAAGAGGCACAGGGAGAGGAGCCCAAGTCAAGTATCTTCCCCGGCCATTGGACGATCCAGCTGTGGACGGCCTGATATAGCGGTGGCAAAGAGAAACCAATCGTGAAGTTACAGAGATTGAGAAGGACGGTTGAATAAAATATGAGACATACAAGATATTGATAAGGACAGGTAGACCGCGCTCTCTCATCTTTCTACACTGTATACCCTCTTCCCTCCGAACCAAGTCTCGCACACCTTACCCTCCAACAACTCTTCCGCTTCCCACCGCATATCCAAAACCACAAAATCCGCTCTACGGCCTTTCCTTAAGCACCCCGTCCACCCCTCTGCAACTCTCGCATACGCCGCCCCTTCCGTCGCAGCCGTGACAGCCTCCGCCAGCCCTAATCCAAAACGTGGATTCGTAGCCGCTGACTCGCCCGGTTCCAACGCCGAACGCCTCGTAGTCGCATTATACAGATTCGGCAACGGCAAATGAGCCGCAGTAGGCGCATCCGTCCCAATTGCAAGCCTCGCCCCTCCATCCACAAACTCGCTATACGCAAAAGCCCTCTGGCACCGCTCACCGATCAACTCGGGCCACGCACGGAACAAAACAGGATCCGAGTGGACCGGCTGCACTGACGCAATTATCCCCAACTTTCCCAACCGTCTTGCGTCCTCGGGGGCAGTGAGCTCCAGATGCTCGATGCGGTGACGGCGGCCGGGCGTGCCCACCTCAGCTAGGACATCGATGGCTTGCTTCACGGCTTTGTCGCCGATGGCGTGGATGGCGCATTGCAAGCCGGCTTGGTCTGCGCGCCGGACGACGGCTTTGAGCATGTCCGCGGGCCAGATGGGCTCGACGGGGTCGGTAAGGTTGCCGTAGGGCTGGCTGAGCGCCGCTGTGCAGCCGTCTACGACGCCGTCGCAGATGAGCTTTATGCCCATGATGCAGAAGTTGGGTGAGTTGGTGGGGTTGAACTCGGCGTGTAGCTGGATCGCGCGGTCGACGTGGCTGAAGTTGGTTTCTTCGTTCTTGGAAAAGGGGACGAGCCAGTATGCTGCGATGTGCAGGGGGGGATTGTGACGTTGTCGGTAGAGCTGGAGGACGTCCCACGTGGTTTCGTCCATGGCCATGTCGACGAGGCCGGTGTACCCTGCTTGTGTGTATGCCGTGAACGCTTGGTCAAGGGCCTCTAGCTTTTCCTCTTGAGTGGTGGTGCTTGCGAGAAATGGCCAGACGATGTCGACCACGGCACTTTCGCTCAGGAGCCCCGATGGTCTTCCGGTCTCGTCGCGGTGGATCGTTCCGCCAGGTGGATCGGGGGTAGAGTAGATACCCATTTCTTCCAAGGCAGCCGAATTGCACCAGACTGAGTGTAAATCGAGGGATTCAATATAAATCGGTCGAGGGTCCAAGTCATCAAGCATACTTGCCAGAGCGATGCCACTGGTTGTCGATTGAATCCATGCTCGGCAGAGAAGACGAGGAGCGGTAGGATGACTTGCTGCAAATGATATGATGGCGTTCTGAATGTCCTCTAGACATATACAGTCCATCAAGTCGAGCTTGCCCAAGGACAAACCAAAGTTGAGGATGTGCACATGGCCGTCGATGAAGCCGGGCACGACAATTCGGCTATTTAGGTCGATTGCATAGTCTCCAAATGGAGTCTCGTCCTGTACACCCACATAAATAATGTGGTCGTCTTCGATGACCATTAATTCCGCAAATGCATTGTCTGCGTTTAGGTCGTTTGATGAGGGAGAGAATATGCGGCCGTTCGTGAAGATGGTCTTCATGGTGGTTCAGTTCAGCTGTGGTAATCCAGTGAATCAATCTACTATTGCCATATATAAGCAGTTTTCCTTTGTGTCATATGTCAAAGATAAGCCTATTCTCTTCCACTTGCCCTTTTGAGCGTTGCTGAACAGTGAGATGCCTAGATATATGTCGACAGTCGTGATTGGCTGAACAGGAATACAATTGCAGGCGAAGAGCCCCATCTTGACCGCGCAAAGTGACGCCATTGGTTAGGTTGATTCTATATCGCATCATATGGTTTCTTTGGTATTCCCAGAGGCCCTGTCCAGCAAGAATACACTCCGTTGGCTCGGGAATGGACTCGTTGATGATGTGCCAATCTGGAGCAAGCTGAGTGTCTGACAGCTGGTTGTGTCCATACCGAAATCAGCATGTCCACCCGAGCAGTGCACTCTGCAAAGATATAAAGATGCTTATACGCCCTCACATCTAAGTCAAATTTACCCATAGTTGACAGCGATATCTGTAATCATGACTGACAAATGCTGCTCTGGAAAGCGCCGCTCTTCTGCATCATCTACCCACCCGCTAGGTATGCCGCATATTCCTAGAAGGAGTACGTCATACTAATATGTTAGACCCTCTGTCCGCTGATGAGATTACTACCGCTGCTACGCTCCTTCGCCAACATGCGCACCCAACGGCACTCAAGTTCAATTGCATTACCCTTCACGAGCCCCTCAAAGCCGAGCTGAACGCTTTTCTGAGTGGAACAGGACCCCGTCCTGCCCGTCGTGCTTTTTCCATCGTCCTCAAAAAGGGCACACCCGAGGTCTCCGAGGCTATTGTCAACCTGACCACAAACAAGGTTGAATCGTGGAATAGCGTCAAGGATGTGATGCCGACGCTAACACTTGACGACCTCAGCATCATCGAGCACATCGCTAGCAAGGATTCCAGGGTCATTGAAGCATGCCGGGAGATCGGCATCACTGACATGTCTCGGGTCTATTTTGATGCCTGGGCGATTGGGATTGACGAGCGCTGGGGCTTTGAGCGCCGGCTGCAGCAGGCATTGCCGTATTACCGCAGCTCCAAACATGACAATCAGTATGCGCACCCGCTTGATTTTACTGTTGTCGCCGATACAGAGACACAGGAGATCCTCAGCGTGGACGTTAGACGTGTGAATGGGGAACGTACTCCAGTGCCTCTGGACGAGCATAACTATCTGCCTCAGTTTATCAAAGATCAGTACCGTCCGGAGCGCCTCAAGGCTATTGAAATCACGCAGCCGGAGGGCGTTTCCTTCAAGATGAACAGCAATGAGATTGAATGGGCCGGACTGAAAATGCATGTTGGGTTCAACTACCGCGAAGGCATCGTGTTATCCAACGTCCGGATCGATGACCCGTACGAGAGCCGCGAGCGGAAGCTCTTCCACCGGGTCAGCGTGGTGGAGATGGTGGTTCCGTATGGCTGTCCTAAGCCCCCTCATCATAAGAAGCATGCCTTTGACGTGGGGGAATACGGTTCTGGGTTCATGACCAACTCACTCAAGCTTGGCTGCGACTGCAAGGGGGCCATCCAGTACCTGGATGCCGTTCTGGCCACATCCACTGGCGAAGCCACCGTCATCGAGAACGCCATCTGCATCCACGAAGAAGACAACGGACTCCTGTACAAGCATACTGACTTCCGAGACGGCAACGTCATCTCAGCTCGAGACCGTAAACTCATCATCTCCCAGATCATTACCGCGGCAAACTACGAGTACGCCTTCTACCACACCTTCACGCTCGACGGAACGTACAAGCTCGAAGTCAAACTCACCGGCATGCTCAACACCTACTGCCTGCACCCCTCCGAACAAGCCGCCCCCTTCGGCACCGAGATCGCCCGCGGCCTCGACGCCCAGAACCACCAGCACATCTTCTCCTTGCGCGTCGACCCGGAAATCGACGGCCCCAGCAACACCGTCGTGCAGAGCGACGCTGTCCCCATGGCCGACCCCGTCGGCTCCCCCGCCAACCCCTACGGTAACGGCTTCTACGCAAAGAAGACCCCCCTGCGCACCGCCCTCCAAGGCGCAGCAGACTACTGCTACGAAACCTCCCGCGGATGGGATATCACCAACCCGTCCCGGCTGAACCCATCCACCCGCAAACCCATTGCCTACAAGATCCTCAACAACAACTGCCCCCCGCTGCTTGCAAAACCTGGGAGCACAGTCTACAAGCGCGCGGGCTTCGCACGCCATGCGCTCTGGGTCCTGCCCTACCGCGACCACGAGGTTTTTCCGGCGGGACAATACGTGTGCCAGTCAACGGGGGAAGAGGACCACCCGCACAACCCGACGATCGTCGACTGGGCGGCGAGGAACGAGTGCATCGAGAATACGGATATCGTGTGTTATATCCAGTTTGGACTGACGCATTTCCCGCGCACGGAGGACTTTCCGATCATGCCGGCGGAGCCGGTGAGTGTCATGCTGCGGGCGTCGAATTTCTTCCAGAAGAATCCGGCGCTGTGGGTGCCGCCTTCGGATGTGGTGAGGGATGTGAGTTCGAGGAATGCAGTCGAGGCGAGGGAGTTGATGGAGACGCCGAGGTTATAGTTCGGTAGAACCATTGAGTCTCCTGTGTTGATAACTTGATGTAGGTTTACATTCAAGCATGTATTTTCCGATATAGTGAGCCCTGGGAGTGCCTAAGCTAGAGAGGGCCACCAGATGTTGCATAAGTAGCCATGAGCTGTTCACGAAAATGGAGTCATAAAACACCACCGTTCAATAGTGGTAGTTAGCGCCTGTTGAAAATAAGAAATACTAGTTCAATTCACCAACTACTAGTAATTTATATGGCTAATTAAAACTTAAATAAAGGTCTAATTTCTCTAAATAAATAACTATCTAGCTACTATTTATGCCTTTAAATTTTAGCCCCTTTTCTAGTTATCTAAATAGCTAAACATTACTAAATATAAGGTAGAAATAACTTAAATCACTTCTAAATAGGGTAAGTAGTTATATAATTTAATACACCCCCCTAGCTAAGCTACTTAGGTAAAGCTATATAATCTATAGCTATTAAAGCTATATTTATCTCCTAATAAGGTAAATTATATTAAATTAATAGTATTAGATAGGTTAAAGCTTAATCTCTACCTCCTAATTAGCTAATAAGCCTAACTATCTAGTAAAAGTTATTATATCTACTCTTTAGTAATATCTTTATTAAGCTATTAGCTAGTATATGATTAGTCTTAATCTATTTAATTAAGATATAACCTAATTAGACCTCTTACTAAAGCTAGTACTAGTATATATTAATATAGTATAGCTTTATATAAATTATAGGTTCTTTACTACATAGTAGCCCTACTATTTAGTAATTATTATATAAAATAGAGATTTTATGCTCTAGATTAAATCTAATATCTAGGAATAGTTATTTTTACTAATAGATATTCTTTATAGCTTCTAAAAGGGTAAGTAATTCTACCTTAGTAGTAGAAGTAGTAATAGTCTATTACTTCCCTATATACTAATCTATAGTAGTACTAAATAGCTTTACTAGATATCCTTTATTATTACTATAATCTAATTAGTTACTATAGGTAGTATTACTTATAATAATAAAGATATTCCCCTTTAAATCACCTTTATATTCTAATATATAGTCCTTTATTAAAGTAAGATATAGAATAATCTAATTAGTTATATTAAAATAGGCTAGTCTAGGATTTAATAGATATCTTAATAAATCTAATATTATCTTAGTAATATCTAAGCAAGTGATCACTATAGTATAAAGGATTAATCTAATTTTAGATTAATAGTAGTATATCTTACTAGGTATAGCCTTTCTATTATAAGGGTATAGCTAATCTATTATTATAGGTATTTATACCTTCTAATTAGTTAAATCTAAATAATATCTTATAATAATCTTCTTAATATATACTTATTAGCTAAGCTATAGCTTTCTCTTTACTTAATCTCTAGTAATCTTAATATTTAGGAAGCTCTCTCCCTTACCTAGATTATAGAATTTATATTATTCTTATAGTTTTAGAATTAGATTATTAGCATGCTTCTTGCTTTTATAATAGTAAAGAAATAATATATTATCTATAAATACTAAGATAATAATCTTATTATCTATATAAAGGTATAAGTTAGTATTAATTCTTTATAATTCTATCTCTCTAAGTACTTTTAAAATATCTTTTTACTAGAGGTATAGTACCCTATATAGGCTATAAAGAGCTCTCTTTAATAAGTAAATATAATTATATTTAGAGAATCCTTCTACTATTCTAGTATAGACCTCCTTATCTAGCTCACTATTAATAAAGGTATTAATAGTATTAATTTATTATATATTAAGATTAAATACTACTATAATAGCTATTAATATCTAAAATATTTATATAGTAAGAGTAATAGCTAAAGTATTATTATATATTATCTATTATATATCCCCTTATATATAGATTTATACTTTTATCTTAATTAGATAGCCTTCTTAATTAAATTTATAGGTAAAAACCTATTATAATAAAATAATCTACTTATCTCTAGGCATTCTAACCTTCTAGAAAGTCTCTTAAGCTAATAATATATTATATTCTAACTCTATAGTAGCTTTAAATAGTTCCTTTAAAAGATACTTCTATATCTCCCTCTAGCTATTAGGTATAGGGGGTATTTTATCTTAATAAAGTTACTTCTTTATTACTATATCTCTCAGGCTATTTCTAAATACTATAAATACTAAATAGAATTACTATAGGCTGTCTATCTAAGCAGCTATAAATCCATAGGCTTTTAGTACTTAATATTCCTATTTTCCTTTAATAATATTATCCAGCAAAAGATCAGCACTTACACTATATTTTAGCTTCTATAGGATATTATTAATATCACCTAGCTCATCTTAATTATTTAGCTTGATACTTAGTTAATTAACTTCCTTAAATAACTATTTTAAAGGTAAATCTTCTGCCTCTAATTAATCTAGGGACTTAGGTAATATATCTATGAGCTGTATAGGTATCTTAGGCTCTAGTAAATCATTAATTCTCATCAGGGATCTTAGAGTCATTAAATCTAGTTATATTAGCTACTCTCTCTGTGGGCTATTAATCTAGCCTCCAGGGATTCTAGCATCTTGTAGGCTTGCTGCTAAATTATTATTTTACTTAATAGATTTAATAGGTTTATCTCTCTAGATAGATCTTCCTAGGGTAGTATTAGGAGTTAGAGGTGCTATATTTACTTTTACTTTAATATTTACTTTAGGATTTACTTTAGGTAATTCTGCTATCTAACTACCTTCTCTATTAGGTATAATATTATTACTTATAGTCTTACTTACTTTATTAATTACTATATTCACCCCCTAAGCTTTAACCTTATCTAACTTATTATCTATACTCCCTACTAAGCTAGGTAAATTATTAATATCTAGCATATTATTAATTTTAATAGGTAACTCTAGAAGATCTAATATCTTGATTACTTCAGCATGGAATGGCTAATCTAGATTAAATATAATATCTTTATTAAATATTATATCTTACTTATTAGTAATTATTCTAGTCACTAGATTCTATATCTTCTATATATTAGATGCTATATAGCTAATAAGATAGCCTACCTAGGTATATAGATCTAGCTTCTTTAACCTTAGAATCTTATGATGCCTAATATAAGCTCTATATCTATAGATATATAGATTCACTAATAATAGCTTCTTACTATAAAGCTTTTTATATAGTATAATCTAGATCTATTTTATCTAATCATTCTCCTCCACTACCTCTCTATATAGATATTAATTTTATAAATAAATAGTGGTATTAAATATATATAGCTATAGCTTCTCTAGTAATCTTATACTAATATATATACTATAGGTTATTTTAATAATTATCTTACTAGAATATTTAATTAGGCCCTTCTACTTATTAATATAATATATTAAATAGTAGATCTCTGTTGCACTGTATTGCTTATCCATGTATCTAGCAATGGGAATGGAATGTTGCACTGTATTGCTTATCCATGTATCTAGCAATGGACTATGGTTTATCCATTCCTGTTGCGCAGTTGGTTCCTTTATAGAACCATACTGTTACCCAAGATAAGTAGATAGATAGCCCTATCTTATGGGAATATAATTAACTTACTATTTAAATCATATGAGTTTGCTACAACCTGGTAGCATATCTATATTTATTCTAGAGGGTATTCCTCTTGGGTTTACATTAGCCTTTTAGTTAGCATGTTTAATTGTTACTGACTACTATTGAACCTTGGGGATTCTAAGGCCTATTAGTGATCACCTAATCCCTCTGACTGACTGATCAACACTGTTATTAGCATTATGGGACCTGCCATCTAATTATGTTATTCCTACCCTGATTATGGTAGCTCTAGGGTATAGCCCTACCTATACTTTCTTGCTTACTGAGCCCTTCACCCTACCTACCTGTCTAATGATATCTTGACCTCCATTCTTCTCCTACTATTCTGTACTCTACTAACCATAACTATAGTCTATCTCCATTATCTTATCTTACCTTTATTAGATTGAATACCCTTTGGTCTTGCACCCTACTGTTTTACTGCTGGTCCTTTGACTAATGACTGGTTGGGCCTTGCGCCTTGCTGAGCTTGGATATTAGCTTAGTGTTTTTTATAATTAGTCTAAAAGCCTATTTACTTAGTAGTTTAATACTAAGATAACCTGTCTTACCTAATATATCTAGTTCACAGAACCCCTTCCTGTGTTATCAAATCTCTATCTATACCTACCTAATTAGAATATTAACTACTCTACACTAAATAGAGCTACTTAGGAGTTCCTATATTTAGTATATCTATTACTTAAGATAGGGGAATACTAGTGCTGGTTAAGTATGTATTATAATACTAATAAATTATAACCTAAATATCCATTAGGTAGAATGTAGTCTAGATCCTATTCTATCTCTATATCCTCTAATAAATAATCTAACTTATAACCTAAATATGAGCTAATAACTATTAAACCTGAACCTACTATTAAATATATAGTATTTAATTATTTTGTGGTAACTCTATAGGGACCTCCTACTAAACTAGATAATCTACCTATAGTCTGACCTATATATTATTCCTATTTACAGTCTGCTTTGCTTAGATAAACTATAAGGTAGCTATTTCCCTATAAAGAATAGCTAGTTATTAAGCCACCTGCCCTTAAACCATAATTACCTATTATTAAACTACCCTAGATATCACAGACCCATCCTACCCCTCTTATCATTCTGCGAAACTAATTATCTAATATAAGTACCTAATAGAGTGGTTTAAACTAAACACTAGTTAACCCTAGTCTGTTAGTATAGGACCTAATTAATCTAATCCAGGCAAATTAATAGATCTTAAACTATTAATTAGATGCTAACTAAGAAGCTATAGCATAGTGGTTTAAGTAATTTAAGGCCTTAGTAAATAAATAGATTAATGCTACTAATGTAAACTAATATTATAAGTAACCTTAGTAATCCTAGTAATAGTAATAGCACCTTCCACTACCTAATAGACTATAGCTAAATAACCCACCTATAAATAACCTTCTATTACCTGCTATGATAAATAGATACTAGAAAACTAAGGAGCTTAGTTACTTCTAGCCTAATATGCTAGAAGATGCTAGCATTAAGCAGTATAATATAAGCCTATTCTATAAAGATATAAATATATTTACTAACTATGTAAAAGATGTAATTAATTATAAAGGTAAACCCCTTATTAAAGTAAACCTATAGGTAAGTCTTTAAGGCGCTATATTAGACTAGTTTACTAATAAACTTACTAAGTTAGAAAAATAATCCCTTTATATGCTTCTATTAGACTAAGGATGGTTGCCTAAGCTAGTAAAATATTTTAGATTATAAGCTGCTAATACCCTTATTAAGCTGTAATCCCTCTCCTATAGGTATAGTAATATTAGGAAGGATAGAACCCCTTATGCCTTTATATAGGAGGTTATCTGCCATGCTTATACTGCCTAGATTAATAATATATTTAACTAGATTATAATGGTTTAGACCTGCCTTAAACTATATCTCTGATGTAATATTCCTGAACCTACCCCTATAACTATATTAACCTAGTTCCTTGAATAGTTGGAGTCCTATTCTAGTATCTAGAAAGACATTACTAGTAGCTATTAGAAGGACTATAATAAGGGTACCTAGCCTTATAGTAAACCTAAATACTAATAATCCTAAAGGACCTAAGGCAATTCCCTATAGGAATATTAAGCTAACTAATCCAGAATGGACTGACTGTACTATTTACTGAATGGTTATAGATATGGCTGACCCTATAATCCATAATACTAATACCAACTATGTCTAAATGTGTCCCTATTTACCTAGTGAATATAGTAGTACTAGTATAGTCAGTAGCTGCCTGTGTTAAACCAGAATCTATTATACTAATATCTAATATAACTACAGGCGACTACTTAGCTATAAGGAAATTAGTAAGCTAATTAACCTTTAAATAGGACTGCTGCAAACTATAACTGTCTTATATAGAATTATAATAGCTAGTAGTCATGGAACTAAGGTCTGTCTTATATTAGCCCCCTAAGGGAACAGGCCTATACTACTAATATAGATGTTGAACTAACTATTAAACATCTGTCCTCTTTACTATAGTATAATGAACCAGAATATCTACTATATGCTGAATTAAATGAGCTGTATAACTACCCTGATGATAAGGACCTGGGATATTAAGCATTCCTTGATCATCCAGTGTTCAAACCTAAGGATTTCCCTAAGGATGAACCATGTGTGTTTGCAGCTAATATTAGACCTATAGTTATAACCTGTAATAAATATAGAGCTATATTCTTATTATAGAACTATCTACATACCCATCTTTTGGAATATCTATACATGTAGGAACTAATCCCTGTTACCTCTACTATAGATGACCTAACTACTATCTGTATTATTAAGTCTACCTATAAGCTAACTAGGCTTATTAGAATCTATTCCTAGTGTTATACCACTGTGAAGATCAGCATTAACAGTATATTAGAATATTATAAGATATATCTTAATACAGGCTACTCCTCTACTATTAGAAATACTAAGTTTATTAAAGTATTACCTGGTATAACTATTACTAAGCTTATAGATAGCATCATAGTTTTAGGTATTAGATCCTATCACTAATTAAACTATTCTGCTATACTAATACTATGGTTCTCTAGACTAATAAATAATAGTGGTTCTGTGAATACATTTGCTAAGATTACTATCTATTACTATTTAGTTAATAATCTGAAACCTAAGCTGCTTATTAGAACTAATATTATTTATAGTAAAGGATTCATACTTAACTTTGAATATAGTATTATAATAATTAGTTCTTATAATTAATTAACCTTCCTAATCACTGCATAGGCTAAACCATGTTATATTACTTATGCAGTGGTATATTTAAAGTAAAAGTCTATTCTACTAGTATATTTAGTTAGTAAGCTAGTAGTATGCCTAAAGACTAATTTACTAACTAACTATAACTTTATCTTTAATCTGCTAGATAGATCAACTATAAATAGAGCTATCATATATATATATATAGTTAATCATGAATTCTCCTTTATTAAAATACATAATGAAATACTTAATCTAATTATAGTTGCTTATTATGCTTATATAGGGACTATCTTAGATACTAACTTTATTACTACCTACTAAGTTAGTAAAGATGTAATTCCATTAGCTAAGTTATTAGAATCTAAATTATTAGAATTTAGGCTAACTAAACTAGGTCACCCTTCTTCTAAATACTATAAATATATTAAATACTAACTTAAGCATGCTTACCAGCTAACTACTAAACCTAAATCCCTACTGACCATTCCACCTAATCATAATAACTAGACTATCTTACTAAATAGTATTACTATTTATGGTAAAGGCCCTGAAGCTGACTAGCTTACTGAAGTACTTATAAGCTTTAATATCTAGGGAGATAATGGTTCCATAGCCTATATTCCTAAGGAAGAATGGATGGAAGTTCCCTTAAAGGAAGGATGGGAAAACTATCTTCCTAAACTATATATCTATTATATTAGTCCTAAAGATCATAAGTGTATTAACTATATGTTTAACCCCCTATGTAAAGCTAGTAAACTTAGTCCTGCTACTAGTTATACCCCTTCAGCATATCTAGTCTTTATTATATAGAAAACTATCACTAATTAGAATGGTTAAACTAAAGAAAAGGGATGTGTGGTTATTAACCTATATAGTATTAATAAGGAAGTTATTCTAGACCTATACCCTATCCTAATATAAGAGGATATTATTAATATAGTTTATAGCTGCTATTACATTACTATTATTAACACCTGTTAATTCTTCTACTAGTGGCTAGTAAAATAATTACATTAAAACCATCTTGCTATCATCAGCTATTATAGCCAGGAGATATTTAATATTATAATTATAGGATTTATTAATTCTATTCTATATGTCTAATAATAGATGGATTAGCTCCTAAATAACCTTAACTTTGCCTGAATATATATTAATAATATTATTATTATATCTATAATATTTAATAAATATCTGAAATACCTTAGTACTGTCCTATAATATTTACAGGATGTTGGTATCTAACTAGAACTAACTAAGGTATTTATTAGGTTCCTAAGCATTTAGCTATTAGGATAATATATAGATACTTTAGGTTTATCTACTCCTGAAGAAAAGCTTGCTACTATCTATATCTTAGAATTTCTATATAACCTTAAGTAACTAAAACATTATCTAGGTCTTATAGGGTGCTTTTACCACTATATTAATAGATATACCTATACCATTAAGCCCCTATAGGAATAGAAAATATAAATACTTAAGGGTAGTCCCCTAAAGGGACCTGAATATTATATATTTACTACTAGTAAGGTAATTAATACTTCTACTAATTATAAAACCTAAGTATTTTATTAGTTATAATCTGTATTTAATAGTCTGCTTTTCTATATCTATTTTAACCCCCTTAAGTACTTATATGCTGACCTTAACATATTATATAAAGGTTTTAGTGTTATAGCATACTATATCTAGATTAATGACTACTATACTGATCTTTTGATCCTGCCTGTGCGCATGGTTATTTAACCCATCTTATTCCTTAGTTAAATACTTACTAGTGCTGAATCATAGTACTAGCTAACTAAGTTAGAAGTGTCCTATCTTATATAGACTCTCTAGAAGCTCTACTATATAGTTAAATCATCCTATTAATTAACAGTCATCTATACTAACTATACTTCTACTATTAGTATTTCTATGCAAACCTCTATAAATACTATTATGCTTAAATAATTAAACCTATAGTTAATTTATATATCTTAATATATTTAGTAGTTTAGACTATAGGTGTTCTACTAGCCTAGTAAATTAAATATAGTTATAGATGCACTGTCCTATCTCCTAATAAAATAGAATATTAAGCATAATAAACCTAATCTTAATTCTATTAATACTTACTTTACTAACTATAGGTACACTGTGTTATCTACCTAGCTATCCACCTAATTTAAGAAATACATAGTGAATAGGTACTATGATGATCTATAGACTACATATATTATTAAGGTTATCTATAATAATTAAATATCTAATGTACCTACTATCCTACTATATTAACTAGATAATAATAGACTCCTCTACATGACAAAATATTACTTAATTAGTAAGTAAATTATTAAGGAACCCTAGGTCTATATTCCATGTCCCCTTATAAAGGACATGTTCTGAATAATTTATAATAAATAGAACTATTAGGGTGTTAATAAATACTTAGCTTTACTTAATAGGTTTATATTATACTAAGGCTATTATATACTATATTAGTACATTAAATATTGTCTAGTTTGCTTACAAAATAAGATCTACTACTATAAACTATATAGAAGCCTCTAACCCCTGTAGGTTCTGCCTGCTCTATTTAAGATTATTATAATAGATTTTATTATAGGCCTACCTAATAACAATGGCTATAATCAACTGTTAGTTATTATTAATAAATTTAGTAAATATATTAGTCTTATCTCTGGTAAATCAACATTAACTGCTTAGGAATAGGGATCTAGTGTTATATAGTATTTCTAGGAGCATGACTAGGGAATGCCCTAATCCTTCATCTCTAACTATAACTCTATCTTTATAAGCAAGTTCTAGAAAGGCTATTTCACTGCGCTGAAAGCATGCTAGCTATACTTAATAGTATTCCATCTATAGACTAATAGCTAGACTAAACATATTATCTAAGTTATTAAAGTTATATTATGTCATTCCTACACTACTACTAAATAACCTAATCTATTCTAGTAGATAATAGATCTCCTAAGTATCATCTCTATGATTAATAGGTTACTAAATAAATCTATAAAGGTAACTCTACACTAGCTGCTCTTTAGTATTAATCTCTACTAACTATAGTAGTTACTAAAGTAATTTATTAAGCAAGACTTCTTAGTATAGCTTAATGCTAAAGAATCTATGAAATATATATCTATATAGATAAAGGAAATCTATAATTAGAATTATAAGCTAATTAAATTCTGTATTAGTGACTAGGTCTATGTCTAACTACACTATAGCTATTCTCTACTAACTAAGTAAGCTAATTATAAGCTCTAATTACAGAACACTAGACTATTCCATATATTAGAATGTATTAGAAGACTTACCTACTATATTAAACTACCCTCTACATGGAAGATCCACCTAGTCTTATCTATTACTCATCTAGAACCTGCTCTAACTACTCCTAATCTATTCTATTATGAATTACTAAAGCCTCCTGCTATTATTAATGCTAAGGTCTACCCTAGTGAGAATGACATATATAAAGTTAAATGCTTGCTGGATAAGTATACTATTTAGTATAGATATAACTATACTCCCTACCTAGAATATCTTATATGATGGAAGGGATACAGACTAGAAGATGACTAATGGATATATAAAGATGATCTTTAAGGCTCTCTGGAACTCATTGAGGCATTTAAACATAACTGTCTAATAATGTAATGCCAGCTGGCTGGTTTTATAGTAATGAGGATGTTGCTTTTTGTTGGCCCCCCATAATGTTGCACTGTATTGCTTATCCATGTATCTAGTAATGGGAATAGAATGTTGCACTGTATTGCTTATCTATGTATCTAGCAATGGACTATGGTTTATCCATTCCCGTTGCGCAGTTGGTTCCTTTGCAGAACCATACTGTTACCCAAGACAAGTAGACAGATAGCCCCATCTTATGGGAATACAATCAACTTACCATTCAAATCATATGAGTTTGCCACAATCTCAGTGCCTTTAGACTTTATAGTATAGATATATTTATTTCTAAGTATTAGCTCCTAGTTAGAAAACATCTTTTTTAGCATAAGGCTAAATTATATTTTAACTTATTAAATAAATTACTTTATAAGGCTATTAAGCTAATCTTTATCTAGATAAGTATAGATTATATGCTATCTAGTTAATTTATAAATAAAATATATTATCTATTAATCTCTATTATAGGTAATTAGTAATAGAATTAAATTAAAATAAATACTTTTAAATAGCTCTATAGACCTCTCTCTAGGGGTCTAAGATATCTACTTTATAGCCTTTACTAATCTATATATCTTATAGATTAATTTCTTATAGCTTAATACTTTAGTACTTATTATAGCCTTCTTTAGGTGCTATATAGCCTTATCTCCTAGGTATATAAGCTATTAATATTATTATTTAGTAGTTATAGCTATCTTATAGGGCTTCTCTAAATATTAATTTATTATAAAGATATTTAATATTAGATTATATTCTATAATATTTATATTATACCTTAATTCTATATAGTATATTAGCTTTCTATTACTATCTTTAATAATACTAAGATATTAATTATAATAATATCTATACATTCTTATCTAAAAGGTTAAAAGAAGGTTTATAGAGTAGTTAAATATATAAGCTACTTAGCTAAGTTTTAAGATATATAGCTCCTAATTTATTCTAATTACTTATAGATTAACTCTTCTATATTTATAGATTTTTACTTTTATTATCCTAAAATATATATACTCTCCTTCTACTAGCTTATAGATAAGAAATTAAGTTTAATTATTATAAATATTAAGATCTACTCCTAAATTAATAATCTAGCTATCTTATAGTATATATATACCTTCTTCTATTAAAAATAGTGCTAGATTAATATAATAAATACTTATTACTATCTTAGATACTTTCTAATTATTATTAGCTTATTTAATTACTTTATCTATTATATACTTTACCTTTAGGTTTTACTTAAGCTTCTTAAATTATTTTATAATATCTAGATTTAGCTTCTAGTCCTTTAGCCTTACTAAGTTAACTATATATAGGTACTTATTAAAAAGATACTTCTCTCTATATAGGTAATTATCTTACTTATTCTATTTATTTCTATAATTCTAATTAGCTAAATTAGAATTTAATTAAAAGGAGGATTATCCTTTAAATATAATAAAGATACTCTTTTATTCTTATTAACTAAGGCTTTCCTAATACCTTTAATAATACCTAATCTTATTAAATATATTTAGCTTATTATCCTCTAGTAGTTAATCTAATTAAATACTTATATATTAAGACTTAATCTTCTTTAATATTATAAGAAAGTACCTAGTGCCTATATACCTAGTATATTATATTATTCTTAGCTTAATATATATACTTAGCACCTTCTCCTACTTACTTAACTAGCTTAATATATTCTAATTAGCTAGCTTATTATTAAGCTTCTAATATTTCTTCTTAATTTAGTTTATTCTTATTTTAATAGAAGGCTTTATATTAGCTTTAAGCTTCTAATATTAGTTAACCTTATTATCTAATTAGCTAATTAGCTACTAGAGATACTCTCTAGCTATTATTTACTCTATAGTAGATTATATAGCTACTAAACCTTAATAATTAAGTTAATATTAATCTCTTTCTTCCTTATAGATTAAAAATTCTTAATTATATAATAATATTTTAGCTTTAGTAATCTTTACTAAGGCCTTTAGTGTAGCGGGCAGGGCCCGCTGAGTGCTCGAGCTTACTAAGCACTCGCTGTCTGCCTGAGGCATCAACGATCTTTGGCTCTGGCTGAAATATTGGGGCTGGCCACCAGCTACATGACACCTGCAAAGTCATATCCAAACTAGACACCAGCTACTGATCATATAACCCACATACTAACTATGTACCCCTTTATGTTCAGCCACTGCAGCCCTAGCTAGATTCCTTTCTTAGTAATTTCTTACTATCTAAACCTAGGTTATAGGTTCCTAAGGCTTCTAGCCTGTGATAATAGAAATTACTCTTATTAATAAACTAGATGAACCAGATGAACTAGATAAACTAAATGAGCTAGACAAACCAGATAAACCAGATGAACTAGATAAACTAGATGAACCAGGTGAACTAGATAGATTAGGTAAGATAATTAGAATAGGTAGAATGAGCTATAATAATATATTATTATAAATGTCTACCTCCCTAGAAGGGACTAGTAAAGAGTGACTAGTACTATAGAGTAATATATAGGTAAATCTTATAGCCTAAATAGCCTAATAGTTATAAAATATTACTAATTAAATAGCTTAGCTAGAGGAGTAATAAATAACTACTACCACTATAGTAGTATATACTCCCTAGGCAACTCCTTCCTTATCTACCCCTATAGAAGACCTAGTGAAGAGGCTAAAGCCTATTCTACCTAATATAGAGATATATAATAGTACTAATAAGGCTGTATACTAGACCTTTTACTCTAAGTTATAGATAAAATTACTACTTAATTAAGCTATAATTAGCTCCTACTATAGGTACTTATAGTATATATTTAGTAGACTTAAGGGTAATACTACAGCAGCTATAGCCCCTTAGATAGATTAGTATAGGAATAACCTAAATATAATATAGGTAACCCTAAACAGGCTATATAACTAGCTTAACCTTATATTCCTTAACCAGGGCTGGAGTAAGAAAGCCTTATAAGAACTATAAACCCTATATTAAGGTAATTATCTATTTAATAAGCTACTAGTAGACCTTAACTAACTATTAATAGAAGCTAGGGGCTACTCCTAGTCTAATAAAGTAAAGAAGAATTATTTAGATAGTACCCTAAGCTTTAAAGTAGAGGGAGTACTAGTAGGTGTCTAGAAGGAAGGGACCTTTATAAACTACTATTACTAAGTATAATAAGTAGCTAACTAAGTAGAAGCCTTATATATAAGAAGGTCAGGCTATTCTAATTAGTATAGAAGAGATATATAGACTACTAGCTGTAGCTATACTATATATACCCCTGCACCCCTAGCAAGCCCTTTCCTAGTTATAACTAGTTCTAATAATACTATAGATTAGGAGCCCTCTTTTATAACCCTAGCCTGCTATTAGCACTGTGCTAAATAGATTAATAAAATAGAGCTATCCTATTACTATAGTAAGGGAAGATGCTTATATTATAAAGTATTAGACTATATAATTAAAGGATGCTAGTATCTAGGAGCTATTCCCCCTTAGAATAAGAAGCTAAAACTACTATATACTTCTTAAATTATTAGACCCCTGCTTAAAGATAATAAAGAAAATAAGTTAGAAAATAAGTTACCCCTATAAAAAGACTCTTATAGGGGCTAGTTAAATAGTTAATATAGCTAAAGAGCTAGTATTACCTATACCCTAGGGAAGATATACTTACTAGTTATAGATAATTTTAGTAGACTATTAGATTTAATACCTCTAAATTTATTATATTAGGAATAATTAATAAGGAATATAACTATAGAATTCTACTAGATACTAGATGTATATCTTATATAGTTATAGCTAAATACTTTATATAGAAGCTATAACTAGAGTAAATAAAGATTAAGCTAATCTACCTTAATAACTATGCTAGTATAACTAGGAGTATTATTTTAACTATTACTTACTTCTTACTAGATATTAGTAGTAACTACTAATATATAATCTATATATATATAGTACTAAAGCTAGGTAATAAGACTAATCTAATACTAGGGACCCTATAAATAGTAGATTAGAAGGCTGCTATTAAAGCAGAGGGACCCTAGCTAAGATTTATAGATAGCTCTATTATTAAGAGTATTAAGAATAAGCTAAAGCTAGTAGTAAAGTAGATTAGTACCTAAGGGTTTATAGTCTATTACTAATAATAAAGAAAGGATAAGACTATATAGATCTTTATAGCTAGTATTAAGGATATTAAGAAGGTACTATAAGTTAAGAAGTATACTAACCTAGCTATAAAGCTACTAGTATATTACTATAAGTTCCTAGAAGTATTTAATAGGAAGTAGGCTAATAAGCTACTACTATACTACCCTAGAGTTAATTATTAGATAGAGCTTATTAAGGATAAAAAAGAGAAGCTAATAGAGCTATTATAGGGGCTATTATATAGTATATCTTATAGAGAGCTCCTAGTACTATAGAAAATATTAATTAAGCTACTAGAAAAGGGGTTTATTTATATTAGTAGCTCTATAGCTATAGTACTAGTACTCTTTATCTATAAGCTAGGAGGTAGGTTATAATTTTATATTAACTATTATACCCTAAATACTATTATAAAGAAGGATTAATACCTACTCCCCTTAATTAATAAGACCCTAGAATATATTATAAAGGCTAAGTAGTTTACTAAACTAGATATTATTACTACTTTCTATAAGATCTATATTACCCTAGGAGATAAATAGTTAATAGCCTTCTATATATAATTTAGCTTATTTAAATAGCTAGTTACCCTCTTTAGCATGGTAAACACACCTAGCACCTTCTAATAGTATATTAACTAGATGCTTTAGGACTTCCTAGATAAATTTACCTCTATATATATTAATAATATGCTAATCTTTACTAATAGCTTATTAGCTAAGTACTAATAATATATTTACTAAGTACTTAAGTACCTAAGGGATATAGGATTATAGCTAGATATTAATAAATATAAGTTTAAGGTAAAAAGTATAAAGTACCTTAGGTTTATAATAAAAGCTAGTAAGGGTATATAAATAGATTCTAATAAGGTAAAAGCTATATTAGAATAGCAGGCCCCTATCTTTATATATAGTATATAATTATTCCTTAGTTTTATAAACTTCTATTACTAGTTTATATAGAACTTTTTAGATATAGTATAGCTATTAATAGTACTAATATATAAGAGAGCCCTCTTTATATAGGGAGATAAGTAGGTAAAGGCCTTTAAGCTATTAAAGAAGATATTTATAATAGCCCTAATTCTTATATAGTTTAACTCTAACTAAAGGATAGTAGTCAAAATTAATGCCTTAAACTAGGTAATAAGGGCTACTATGTCATAGTATAATAATGATAATATGCTAAGGCTAGTTACCTATATCTCTAGGAGGAATACACTAGTAGAGTATAACTATAAGATCTATAATAAGGAGCTACTGACTATAGTTAATATATTTAAGGAGTAGGAATTAGAGCTAATTAGCTTACCTAAATTTAAGCTTATTATAGACTACTATAACCTTAAATACTTTAAGACAGTCTAAAGGCTTAATAAATAGCAGATATATTAGTTATATTAGTTAAGCTAATTTAATTATAAGATGTACTATTAGCCTAGGAAACTAGTTACTTAGCCTAATACCCTATCCTAAAGGGAACAGGACATGCTATAGGATGTAGAAGATAATAGGCTTAAGGTATAAGACTACTACTTAATACTACTATAGACTATTACTAGTTGAATATATATATATATATCCTATACTTATAAAGTGGTGTCTAATTAGGATATAAGGTTACTAAGTAGCTAGTATTACTATATAACCTTACCTATAGCACTAGTAAAGGGGACACCCCTACTACTAGAAAAGTATTAGAAGGAAGTAGAACTAAATAATACTAGCTTAAAGAAGATATAATAAGCTATAAAGGAAGGAGCTACCTAATTCCTAAAGGAGCTATATATATAAGTATTAATTACTAAGTATTCTATATTACTAGATAGCTACTTACTATACTAGGGCTATAAATAGGTTCCTAACTCTAAACTACTATAAATAAGGATCTTATAAGAGACCTATAACTTAGTATTAACTAGCCACCTAAAAAAGAATATATTATATATAATAGTCACCTAGAACTTCTATTAGCCAGAACTCTCTATAGATATCTAATAGTTTATATAGAACTATAATAAGTATAGTACTAACTATATATAATATAAGTAATACTAGGGACTGCTAAAGCTATTACTAATTCTAGATTATAAATAGTATAAGATTATTATTAACTTTATTATAAAGCTGCCCATCTCTAATAGCTATAAGGATATTATAGTAATTAGTAATTAACTTAGAAAAGGTATAATCCTAGTGCTCTATAAGTAAATAAACTCTAAAATAGTAGTATAGCTATTAATTAATTAGTTTATTAGATACTATAGCATCCCTAGTATAATTATATTAGATTATAGCCTATAGTTTATTAGCTAATTCTAGGAGTACTTCTATAAGTAGCTAGGTATTTAATAATAACTTTTAATAGTCTTTTACCTACAGATAGATAGATAGATTAAATAGATAAATACTATATTAGAGGCTTACCTATAGAACTTCTATAATTATACCTAGACTAACTAGAAGTTATTACTACTAATAGCCTAACTAGCTATTAATAATTAGGATACTATAAGTATAGGAGTTAGCCCCTTCTTCTTAGACTATAGATATAATATTAAATCTTTAGAGGTTAAGCTATTAGATTAAGAGGCTGCTACTCTAGATATAGTATATTTATTAAAGAAGAGGGCTAAGGTAATTATTATAAAGATAAAAGAAGCTATAGATATAGCCTAGTTAGAACTAGTTACTATCTAGTAATATTAAGAGAAATATTTAAACTACTCCTATCTAGTAGCTCTATGCTATGCTATTAACTTAAAAGTATAATTAGACCTATAGAATATTTAAATAGACTACCTAAGCTAGAAGCTTAATATATAATATATAAAGTTTATAGTGTTAGAAGCTATTAGATTATATGCCTACTAGCTAGATATACTACTAGGTATATATAATATATTCTATATTAGCCTCCTTTAGCCTACTATAGATAATCTGTTCCTAAGCTAGTTAAATAATAACTACTAGCTACCCCCTAAGCTAGTGGATGGTAAAGCTAAATTTATAGTTAAGAAAATCTTAGATAAATAGGAGAAGTAAATTAGGTAAGGCTACTATATAGAATACTTAGTTAAATAGGTAGGCTATAAGCACCCTATATAGGAGCTAGCTATAAACCTTACAGATACTACAGTACTTAATATTTAGAAGGAGAGATCTAGTGATTTTAGCTCTAGCTAAGTTAACTAGGGGAGTAATGATTTCAACCCCAGCCAGGAAGCTAAGATCTACTAATTTTGGCCCCAGCTAAAACACCTATTTTAGAAAGAGGGGGAGGGTAGTATAGCAGGCAGGGCCTGCTGAGTACTTAAGCTTACTAAGTACTCACTATCTGCCTAAGGTATTAATAATCTTTAGCTCTGGCTAAAATATTAGGGCCAGCTGCTAGCTACATGACACCTATAAAGTTATATCTAAACTAGACACTAGCTACTAATCACATGACCCACATACTAACTATGCACCTCTTTATGTTTAGCCACTGCGGCCCTAGCTAGATTCCTTCCTTAGCAATTTCTTACCGTCCAAACCTAGGTCATAGGTTCCTAAGGCTTCTAGCCCGTGACATTTAGGGTAGCTTTAGCTATTAATAAGCTATCTAATTAGCTTACTTTACTTATCTAGGACCTCTCTAAGATCTATTAGGGTTCTATAGATTTTATTCTAGCCTACTAATTAGCTAGAGTTAATAGATAAATTAGTTAAATTAGTAGAATAAGGTAAGACCTCTTCTTCTAGAGTATATTAAGCACTCTATAGCTTCTTACTAGATTAGTTATATATAAATCCTAAGTCTACTAATTATTAGGCTTCTCTAGCATAATAGAGACCTTTATAGTAGGCTTAATTAATTTAGTATAATAGTTATCTATGTTGCTTCAGGGTAATAGTAGTATTAATATATCTTTAATTCTTCCTAATTAGGTAAGTTGATTCCACTAAGATATCTTACTAATATTATGAGATAGAGCTCTCCAATATGCAAGCCTTAGAAGAATAATAGTAGTAGTTAATCTATATATCTTAAGGGTAATCTAGGCTTATAACTATTAAAAATAAGAAATACTAGTTTAATTTACTAACTACTAGTAATTTATATAGCTAATTAAAACTTAAATAAAGATCTAATTTCTCTAAATAAATGACTATCTAGCTGCTATTTATACCTTTAATTTTAGCCCCTTTTCCAGTTATCCAAATAGCTGAACATTACCAAATATAAGGTGGAAATAACTCAAATCACTTCTAAATAGGGCAAGCGGTCATATAATTCAATAGCGCCTATCTGTAGAATAGAATGAACAAGTTGGTACGTGGGCAATTGCCGAGCTCCACCGGGCTCGCGTGACTGGCGCGGGGCGATGAGTTTCCTCCTTAACGTTTGTTTGCCAGGGAAGACTATTTCCATTGGTTTCGAATATCCGCAGAAGATGTTGTGAGTGATTGATACATATGCCTGCAGTGGCAGATTGCACCGCCAGAATGCAAAAGTCCTACCGTCGACCTCGACGGCGGCCAGCTCATTTGCGGACCAAGACTGGATGTTTGACCTGTAAGCTGCCCTTCAACACCGTTTCGAGACTTGCTAATCACTTAGGCCGATCGCGAAAGAAGAAGTGTGACGAGAGGGGCTCGCCGTGTCAAAACTGCCTCAAACGCAATATAGAATGCGTCTGGCCAGTTAGGAGAACTAGCCATGTCCATGATCAACGGAGCAATCCTGGGAGTAGTAGCATATCGGCGACGTCCGCCTCAGACACAGAATGTCAACTTGTTCATACTCATACACCATCTATAATCACCTTCTCAAATGGACCAGCGAGCTCCTCCTCCGTCCTTACTCCTGCCAACAGCCAGCTATTTCACTTCTTGCAAACCATTTTCCTGCCACAGCTCATTCATCCTGTAACCAAAGGGGCTGTGAATGAGCTGGTGACCAGGGAAAGCCTTCGATGGGCATTTCAATCTCCTTTCTGTATGCATGCGCTTCTCGCCTGTGCTGCCGCAGAGATACCTGTCCACAATCCGCAGTACCGGCGCATGGCAGAGTTGCATTACATCAAGGCTGTTGCTGCCCTGCGGCAAAGTCTTGTACAAACTGCTGACTCCAGTCAATGGACGGCTGTCTTGTGGACTGTGCTGATGTTATGCATTTATGAGGTGAGCAGAAGAAGCAATGTTTCTGATCAGTCCTAACAATGACAGCGATCCAAACCGCATCACTCGCAAGGAGTCGATGTCCATCTCGCTGGGGCAGCCCAGCTGATTCAGCTGTACTTCCAGAAGAAAACGCCGGATGCAAGCATTATTGCGACAGGTGCCTGGGCCCGCTTATTTCTCGAATCATTCATGTTTCACGTCGCGACGAGTATACCCTTCCAGCTTACATCTACCCAATCCACTACTATCGACTCTGCCTTTTCTCTTGCGGAAAGCATACTGGAGGTTCTTTGTCGACCGCAAATTTCCGTGGATGCTACCTCGCCAGTCCTCGGGGTCCCTCCGAAACTGTTCCAGTACGTCTACACCATCGCACGTATGTACGAACGGTACCCCGACAGCGTTGATATCCGCCATTGCAAAGAGTTGGACCAGGACCTGAGACGGTGGGATACTTTACTGGCCGTCACAGCAACACCTGAGCTCCTTACAGGACCTAGATTGTATGTCTTGTGTTCTCGCATCCTTCTCAATCGGCTCATGAATCCTGCCGGGAATCAATCAGACAATGTCGTACGTGAGCTTGTCTTGCACGCCATGGTCCTTGTGACCCAACTGCAGCCAGCACAAGATTACTTTGCCGAGTACTATAGTTGGCCGTTCCTGGTGCTCGGGACCTGCGCGGAGAAGCAGTCACACCGGCAGATATTGCTGTCACAAATACAAGGGTTCTGGCAGGCGACGAATAATGGCACCATGAAACGTCTGGAGAACATGCTGACGGCCTACTGGACTAGTGGGAAATCAACCACACAGAGTAACTTGTGGTTGATCTGAAGTTCTGAACTTTAGAAATCCAGATCAAGGGCACCATTTCCCTTTTTCGGCCCGGATATCAGCCAATAGCGGTTAATTAAGAGTACATAACCGGCCCATGGCGGTACATTTAAGTGGGCCATATTTGTGGCATTTGTCAGCACTTTGTCCCCTCGTTGCGATTTACCGTATCCGATATCCGTAGAGCCGTTTTTCTATCCGATAACTTGGAAGACACAGTCGGCCGAGTATATATATACAACGCCATCATGTCTTTTCTTCCCTCGCTTCAAGATTCACATCCGCATCTGTGCAACAGCACTACCTGAAACAGCATGGGTTCCAACGCCTTCCAGTCCCCCGCCGTCACCAAGTCCTCCTCCACCCCGTACTACACTCCCGCCAACAACGGAGGCGCCGCTCTGCACCCCAACGACCCCAAAACCCCCACGCTCTTCCGGCCCTTACAAATTCGCAATGTGACGCTCAAGAACCGCATCATGGTCTCGCCCATGTGCATGTACTCCTGCGAGTCGGACCCGTCCTCTCCCCACGTCGGCGCCCTAACAAACTACCACCTCGCGCATCTGGGCCACCTCGCCCTCAAAGGCGCCGGCCTCGTCTTCATCGAAGCCACCGCCGTGCAGCCCAACGGGCGCATCTCCCCCAACGACTCGGGCCTCTGGCAGGAGGGGACCACCTCGGAACAATTCCTGGGGCTGAAGCGCGTCGTCGAGTTCATGCACGCGCAGGGCGCCAAGGTCGGGATCCAGCTTGCGCATGCGGGCCGGAAGGCAAGTGCCGTTGCGCCTTGGCTGGCGGCGCAGGCGGGCAAGCCGAGTCTCAAGGCGGATGAGAGCGTTGGCGGGTGGCCGGCGGATGTGGTGGGTCCGTCTGGCGGGGAGGAGCATATCTTCAGTCCGGAGGAGGATGCATACTGCGTGCCGCGGGCGCTGAGCACGGCCGAGGTTCGTGAGCTAGTGGCTGCGTTTGCGAAGAGCGCGCGGTTGGCGGTGCAGGCTGGGGTGGATGTTATCGAGATCCACGGGGCGCATGGCTATCTCATCAACGAGTTCCTGAGTCCGGTGACGAATAAGCGGACGGATGAGTACGGCGGGAGCTTTGAGAATCGGACACGGATTGTGCGCGAG
Source organism: Aspergillus oerlinghausenensis (assembly GCA_014250555.1). Classification (NCBI taxonomy): domain Eukaryota; kingdom Fungi; phylum Ascomycota; class Eurotiomycetes; order Eurotiales; family Aspergillaceae; genus Aspergillus; species Aspergillus oerlinghausenensis. The sequence goes on along the minus strand of JAAKEQ010000040.1, from coordinate 167,372 downwards.
GTTGCGGCGGCTATCCGTGAGGTTATCCCCGAGGGGATGCCCCTGTTTCTGCGTATCAGCGCCACGGAGTGGTTGGAGGGTCAGGCTGTTGCCGCGGAGTCGGGCAGCTGGGATATGCAGAGCTCGCTGGAGCTGGTCAAGAAGCTGCCCGAATGGGGGATTGACCTTGTGGATGTCAGCTCGGCCGCGAACCACAAAGACCAGAAGATCAACCTGCACACGGCCTACCAGACGGACCTGGCTGGGCAGATCCGCCAGGCCATCCGAGCGGCTGGAGCGTCGACTCTTGTGGGTGCTGTAGGTCTGATCACCGATTCGGAACAGGCGAGGGGACTAGTTCAGGGAGCGGACGAGGCGACTACAGCCGAGGCAATGCTGTCAGGACCTGAACCCAAGGCGGATGCCATTCTGATAGCCCGTCAGTTCCTGCGCGAGCCGGAATGGGTGTTTTCCACGGCGAGAAAGTTGGGCGTGCCGGTTACTGTCCCGGTACAGTTTGGCAGGGCCATTTAACATAGATATATAGACAGGCAAATATATACCTTTCTCCTATTTCAGGCAGAAACCCCAAGTACCTTTGTAAATGATAGCATCGGAGCCCTCCGATGCACAAATGACTCAGCCAGTTATGCACTGCATTAGTTAACCCCGCTATGACGCCTTAAAGCTCCCCGCAATCCCCCTCTCAGCACTATTGACCGATCATCCTCACATCAATCCCCCATAGAAGACCATACTCTCAAGATATCAAAATGGCCCTTAAACCAGGCGATAAGTTCCCCGACAACGTCGTCTTCCAGTCCGTCCATTCCCCTCCCTCATGGACTCCACTAACTCGGCCAGGTACATCCCCTACGCCGAAGAAAGCAGCGATATCAACGCCTGCGGCATCCCAATCAACTACAACGCCTCCAAAGAATGGGCCGATAAGAAAGTCGTCCTCTTCTCCGTTCCTGGTTTGTTTACTACACCATCAATTGCGAACTATGAATCTAACAGCACAGGCGCATTCACACCCACCTGCTCGGCAAACCATCTACCCGGCTACATCAAGAGCCTCCCGCAGCTAAAGGAAAAGGGCGTGCAGATTGTTGCTGTCCTCGCGTCGAACGATCCGTATGTGATGAGCGCATGGGGCAAGGCGAATCAGGTCACTGGGGATGATATCGTACGTGGTGCAACTACTTGAAGGGAGATGGTGGCTGACGGATGTTGTAGCTGTTTCTTTCTGATCCCCAGGCAAGGTTCTCGGATAGCATTGGGTGGGCGAATGCGGGGCGGACGGGCCGGTATGCAATTATCATTGACCATGGGAAGGTGACCTATGCGCAGATTGAGACGGAGAAGGGGGCTGTCAAGGTATGTATCTGTCTTTGTTGTTGGCGACGAACGTGCTGATCAGGGTAGGTTTCCGGTGCGGATGCCGTTTTGGCGCATTTGTGAAACCGTCACTGGAGCTTAGGTGACGATAGAGTTGTGCAGTACTTGATATATCCTGCAACTACTCATACACGTTGGAATGACTTGGATGGTCTCGCTAATCTATGATTGAACACTGTACAGTCAACAGTGGATAGTACATGTATTCGGTGACGGGAGCACTGTAAGCTATGGATGCATAGCCTGGCTAGAGCATGCAATCAGGTATCTCCAGTATATATTTGATAGTCGATGACTCTAGCAGTACATACAGGCGATGCCTTAAGAATCGGGCAAATTCTGCATTCGAGCATCCAGTAGCCGAGGCCATATTTGGACAGACTTGGGGACAGACTCGAGGTCTATTATCTTCATAACATCGCTGAGACACAATTCGACCCGTGTTCGACGGGCCTCAGATCCCGGAGACTTTTGTCGGTGTCGGGGCAATGTTGTTCGACTGAGTCCACACAGTGGAGCATCGATACTTAAGCTACAGTAGCTTGAACGAATGGCGTCCTCAATTCAGATCATCTACCCGTCTCCGGTCCATTATTATTAGCAGTAATATTATTGTTGTCGCATCCAGAGCATTCCAAACCCAAGACGAGCCCCGCCGTAGCTGTTCACCAGTGATGTCATCAATGATCATCACGTACAGTATATAATCTCCAGTAACCCTCTATCTGCACCCACTGTTGGAAAGTGTCACGTCCATCAAAATAATACGCAAAATGGCCCCCAAAGTCCTCATCGTCCTGACCTCTCAGGACAAGATCCCCTCTAACGGTCATCCCACGGGCTGGTACCTGGTATGTAGATCTACACCCTCAGAACAAACGACGCAAAATGACTGACACCCGCAGCCCGAATTGGCTCACCCATGGGAAGTCCTCCACGACAAGACCGAGCTGGTCATTGCCTCCCCCAAGGGAGGTGAGGCACCGCTTGATCCCGCCTCCGTCAAGATGTTCGAGAACGACCCGGTGGCCTCCAGGTTCCTAAACGAGCAAAAGTCCCTTTGGACAAACACAGTCAAGCTGTCCGACGTGCTACCCAAGGTGTCTGAATTCGATGCGATTTTCTACGTTGGTGGACATGGCCGTACGTTCCCTTATTCCACTTACAACAGTTGCAGTGGCTAACCAAAGTAGCAATGTTCGACCTCGTCAACGACGAGACCTCCATCGCTCTGATCGAAGCCTTCGCCGCCGCCAGGAAGCCCATCGCGGCCGTCTGTCACGGTCCGACCGTCCTGCTCAAGGCCAAGGCGCCGTCCGGCGTGCCCCTGCTCTCGGCCTGCACCGTGACCGGCTTCTCCAATACCGAAGAGGACCAGGCGCAGATGTCGTCCGCGATGCCGTTTATGCTGGAGGACGAGCTGCAGAAGGTGACGGGGAACCGGTATGTCAAGGCCGACGAGCCGTGGGGGGAGAAGGTGGTTGTGTCCAAGGCTGCTGGCTCGGGCGCTACGGTGATTACTGGCCAGAACCCGGCCAGTGCGACGGGGGTTGGCAAGGAGATTCTACGGGCGTTGGGTGTGGCTTGATTGTTTCGGTGTGTACGGAGTACATGATTTGAATAGTATATGATCGTTATGACATGGATTAATGCTTAAACCGTCAGGTTACATTCATATCATAAGAACTGCCGGCGGTCTCCGGACAGAGTTACCCCTCCCTTTCTACATTAAACGTGCAGCTGTCGATCACCAAGTATCTGGCGAATCAGGGGTGGTTCTGGCTGGGCGTGGCCGAGATATGATGCCAAGATCCGGTCGTTACGTCAATCAGATGCCGCCTCTGCCTGAAGATGCATTATCTCTAATATTCACGACGGGATAACGAGGAAATGTATCCTCGAATAGAATGGTAGTATGGTAGATACAGCCAATCATGCTCGGTACGCGCTTTGAAGATATTGCCAAGACGCCTGGTATGCTGCAGGGGATCCTCGTGAAGGGTTGACTGGGTAGGCTGCGAGGGGTTGGGATGCGAGTCTCTCGTAAATATGATCTCGAGATATATATAAATGGCTTAATCCTGCAATAGACCAGTCTTGCACTTCTTCCATAGCTCTTCAGTACGGAGTATATCAGACAAGCAACATGACTCGCCTTCTCCTCTCGGTCCTCCTGGGCATCCCCCTGGTTGCAGCCATCCCAGTTGCCCTCCCAACTCCCCCAGGAATCCCCTCTGCTGCTACCGCAGAGTCCGAGCTGGCTGCCCTGACCGTCGCGGCCGCAGGCTCCAACGACGGCTACTCGCGCGACCTCTTCCCCCACTGGATTAGCCAAGGGGGGTACGTGCACCCTCCTCCCTTGAAAGGCTAAGCTAAAACAGCTCAGCACCTGCAACACCCGCGAGGTCGTCCTCGCGCGCGACGGCACCGGCATCGTCAAGGATTCCAGCTGCTACCCTACCAGCGGATCATGGTACTCGCCCTACGACGGAGCCACCTGGACGCAGGCCAGCGATGTGGACATCGACCATGTCGTTCCCCTCGCCAACGCCTGGAGAGTGAGTCACCCCATCCTCCGATGACAGCACCTGCTCATTGGGAGTAGTCCGGTGCGTCTAAATGGACAACCGCGCAGCGCCAGGCGTTCGCCAACGACCTGACCAACCCGCAGCTGATGGCGGTGACGGATAACGTCAACCAGGCCAAGGGCGATGATGGACCCGAGGCGTGGAAGCCCCCTCTTAGTAAGTTTTCTTTTCTCGCTGGTGGTCGATGATGCTAACGGGCTAGCTTCGTATTATTGCACGTATGCGAAGATGTGGGTGAGGGTCAAGTATGTGTATGATTTGACCATTACCTCGGCTGAGAAGAGTGCGCTTGTGAGCATGTTGGATACTTGCTAGTGAATCTAATTGTCTGGACGAGAAGGCTGTTAACTAGTTGACAGGAGAGAGACAATCTGTCGATAGATTCTGTCGAACTAGATTACCACTTACTGAATGGAGAATTCAGCCATTTCTTTATTAAACCTTCCTGTATAGATGATTTGACTAAGATCATTAGGGTTCTACTAGTAATTCTGAAATCTCATACAGTTCTAGCTTTCGAAAAAGTTACGTCCACTAAATGCATTAAAATACAGCGCAGATAGCTAGGTTGTTCACTTTATTCTAACATATTATAAGCTCAAAGATGACAAAAGACAAACCATTACCGTGCATCCTCACTGGTCCAACTAAGTCTTAAAATTGCACCCCTGGCGGTCATGTACAGAGGATTATGTTCACAAAGGCTGATCTCCTCCTCGATTTCTTCAACATCAATGAGAAGGGCTTCTTCTCGCGCCTTTTTAGTCTCCTCGTCGTCAAGCCATTCAATACAATAAGAATGGCTACTGGAGCCTGCGATATCCTCGACGACGATTTCCAGGGGCCCAGCAGAATAAGGCTCCGATGTCTCTTTGGGGCCCACGCTTCCAAAGATTCCGGAACCTTGCAGTATAACTGAATTGCTTTCAGGTCCAGGATATGCTTCTTCTATGCCGGAGGCTGACTTATTAGGAAGATCGGAAACAGAATTGGTACATTCTGATCGTTTGACTGATCCCATGCTCTCTCTTCGGTCAGGGTCTTGGTTTAGCTCTGGTTGGAAGGATACGCTCTCATGGGCAGGCGGACCGGCACCCGTAATGTCGCTTCCTTTCAGTGATGTGGTAGTTAACATGGTCGTACCAGATGCAGTGAGGGTGAACAGTGTACTTTCAATTGGGTTCGGACGAAGGACTTTCCGTCTTGTTGAAAGCAACGTTGTACAACTTTCTTGAAAGTTGCCCTGTATGGCCTCGGTGACTTTAATGAGCAGATTCGGGGTGTATGTGTCGATGGAAGGAGTCAAGAATGCCTCTTCAGGCAGGTGGACAGGTACCGTCCGCATGTTCCGAGCTAGAGGAACTTTCTTGGCCGTGCGGTATAAGAATCGAGCAGCTTCCCGGTATCGGGAAACTTTCCCAACAATGTTTATAAAACTTTCTCTGGCGGTAGGCTCCATATGATTATTTGGTATGATGTCGATGATGGGCTGAAGCTGTTCGATCTGTTGTATCCGATAGATACTCTCCACAAGCTCTATTAGTCGTGCGGTTACCTGATGTCGTGACCATAAATCAACGACTTTTCTAGCCTCCTTAGCCCTAGTCAATAACAAAGCTAGTCTGTCTTTTAGTTTGTCCTGGCTGATATGCGTGAGAGCCATGTTCAGCTCCTGCAGAGTATCCTTGAAAGATCTCTTCATTTTTCTGCGCCCAGTAGGACCCAACCGCAGTCGGGAAAGGATACGAGATGAACACATCGAGACGACCATGTAGAAGACCTGGTTTTTGAGGCTTGGGGAGCGATCTGGCCACGACATTGTCAACAAGCGAACAAGTCCACCTAGATACTACTTACCGGTAGACACCCGCGCAAGGAGTGCAAAGATCTCATCAAAGCCATCAATCTCCCTCCCGCGAGACGTCGCTCGTAGATCTCGCCATTTCACGTCCGGAAGTCATACTCCCAGCTAATCGTACTCTACTCACGCCCATCAGGCCGTTTAGGCAATAGCCTGTCTTTAAGAACTAGAGTGTACACTTTCCCATCCGTACCGGCGATGTCCAGCTCGAGTCCGTCGGCGTCAGATAGATCCCAGGATAAGTCATCCGCCGTTCGCTGGGAGGCAAACCCTGCTCCGCCGAGGACGGTGATGTCCAGATGACCGTGGAATTGGACTGTGTTGTTTGGGAGAATGGTGAGGGTGGAATACGAGGAACCGCCCCAGACGCGGTCGTCGGAGGAGGTCCAGTTTGTGGGGGACCATCGTCTATAACATTAGCTATGTCAGATCTGTGCAAGGTGACTTACTGGTCGCCTCCGAAGAGGAATCTTTGGGATGATGGTGTCATTGGAGTTAGTCGTTATATGGATGATTGTGGTCGATGCTGACAGTGCCCACCCCTCTGGACCCGAGATCTCTCGCCGAACCCCAGTCTTGACCATCAATACGCCTTGGCTCTCTCCCGAGTCCATGGTAGTGGATAAGTGGCATTCATACACGCCCGTTTTACAGCCATAAACCAAACCACTACGGAGTACGGAGTACACAGTACAACATTACCCCGTATGAATCCACATATGAAGCCGTTTCTAATATTTAATCAGCCAATCAGCGTGCGTCTAACACTTCCAACATCGTATCAATTAGTCAGGATTCGGCCTCGCGACATTTCGCGTCCGAGAGCTCGTATAAAGTCATTGAACTAAGACAGATTGGAAATGCCAAATATGCTGCCCGTCCCTCGTAGGCTATCTTGGGTCCCTCGGTACATAATCTGGGGGCTCTGCGTCGGGGGCTGCACGCACGCCACCACCTTATTCACCCTGCACAACAGCATCCAGTGTCCCAGCCAGCGTGCATCATATAGAAGGATTAGCCAATTCGCACCACAGTGTCGAAGAGCGTTTTCGACAATGGCAAGCGACCAATCTGCGACGCTGGACCAGCTCCTCGTCCCCTCCCTTCTCCCCCGCATTTACACGTTCTGGTTCCAGCACATCCCCTCAAACGAGCGCCTGCTCCTCCCCTCCCCAGCAGACTGGATGAAATGGTTCTTGAAATCCGACGACTTCGACAACGCATGCACGTACGTCCTTCCCCCATTCCCGTCGTGTATAGTTCCGGCTAACCCTACAGCTCCCACTTCTCTTCCATCCTCGCCGCCATCCGCGACACCAACACCACCGCAGAGGACCTCCTCTCCCGGGCTAACCCCTCCACACCCCAAGACTGGCTAGCCCTCATCATCCTCCTGGACCAACTCCCCCGCAACATCTACCGCGGCGAATCTTCCCGCATCGTCTTTGAATTCTTTGATCCACTCGCGAGAACTATCGCCCTCAAAGCCGCGGATGCCGGATACCCTAGTGGTACCAGTCCCTTCCGCTACCGCCAGGGTCAGCGCATATGGTTCTACATGCCGTTCATCCACGCCGAGGATCTAGATATGCAGGAGCTTGCGCGGGTCAAGTATGCGGAGATGGCGGAGGATTTCACCCGTTTGCTTGACGGGGATGCAACGGGATTATCGGATGACGAGGCGGATTGCCGGCGTATTCTTTTGGAGAATCGGACGAGGTTGGAGGAGCAGCTGAAGACGCATTTCCGGGTACAGAGGGAGCATTATGACCCCATTGCGCGGTTTGGGCGGTTTCCGCATCGGAATGCGGCGTTGGGGAGGGAGACGAGTGAGGAGGAGAGGAGGTTTCTGGAGGAGGGGAAGATGTTTGGGTAGTGGTTTAATCTCTCTATCTCGTTGCAATTGTACTTTTAGAGAAGTATTTGAAAGACATTACTGATTACCGTAGATGAAATGAATGTAGTAGGTACAATGCAGTGGTTATCGTCAAATCAGCCCTTGATCAACACCCGCACACCCTTGCTATCCATCCGGGGAAAAGGAATGAAAATGTCGTGCTTGATGGCCACGTCTTCCACCGTGGTCTCGTACAGCTCCAGGTCCATTCTGCGGAGGAGGGTCGACACGGACAGGAGGATTTCTGCTTTGGCGAGGCTGGTCGATTTGAGTTAGTAGATGTATATCCGGAGGAAAAAAACATACGTACTGCATTCCGATACACTGGCGTGAACCCTTGGAGAAAGCGACCATGTACTTTTCGAGGCGTTTGCGCTCGGCAGGGTCGAGCCAGCGCTCGGGCTTGAAGCGGTTCGAGTCGGGGAAGACGGTCTCGTTGTGGTGCATTAGGAGGCAGCTCATGCTCACGGGGGTCTACGACGGTCAGTACTGGTCAATACAGACATAAAAAGGTGCATACCCCTGGGGGAATGGTCCAGTCTCTGAACTTGAGGGCGTTATAGGGAGCAATTCGCGGAAGACGGGCAGACACGCCGTAGGACAGTCTATACATGTTAGGCACACTCTGGATGGATTCAGGGTAGTTCATACCTGATCCCTTCCAACATCACACCGGTCTGTAACAGCATCAGTATCAACCTGGCCCCGTCCATGTTGCCAGATGACTCACCAGGTAGGGCAACTGCTCCAATTGAATGAGTGCCGGATCCTCGCCCACCGTCTCCAGCTCAGCCTTGAGCTTCGCCATCGTCTCGGGGTCATTCAGCAGGTAGAACAGAATATAGGTAATCGCCTTGGCCGTGGTCTCCGCCCCAGCAGAAACAAGCACCTGCATCTCCTGCGCCAGCCGAGTCTCGCTCTTGTTCTTCGCCGGCAGATCACTCCGGAGGATATCGTCAAAGATATTCACGAACCCCCCGTTCTGCACGCCCTGGTTGCCCTTCTCATTATGAGCCGCCACAATCCGCTTGATCATCTGGCGGCACCGGCGCTGGAAATCGAAAAACAGCTCCATCCCGGGGTTCAGCCACGCGGTCACCCCCTCGGGCAAAGAAAGCAGCAGCGGCAGTGCCCATGCCACTGGACGGATAAACACCATCGTCTTGGCGGTGCCGGTCAGAGTCCCGTGCCACTGCGGGATGAAGTCCGGCGCGTCAAGGTAGTGGTACCCATCGCCCATGCTGTAGTCGGTGATGACATCGGTGGTGTAGCAGGTGAGCGCGTGCTCGATGTTGAGCGGCTGGCCGGTGTTCTTGAGCTCCTCGAGGCGGCGGCAGAGCTTGTTGACGAGGGCCTTGATGGCGGGTTCCTGGCGGCGGATGCGCGCGCTGGAAAAGAAGGGGTTCAGCTGGGCGCGGAGCTGGCGATGCAGGTGGTGGTCGATTGTATTGAGGAGTGCCAGGGGGGCGTTGAGCGTCTTTTGGTAGTATTCATATTTGTTGCGGGGGCTGTCGCGCGAGTAGAGGACTTCGTAGTAGTCCGGGTCGTTGATGTGCAGTTCGGTCGGGCTGATGCGGACGATGGGGCCTGTATGACATTAGTACAAGTGCACAGTCGAAATGTCAAGCTGACAAGGATAAGTGCCAAGAAGTGATCTATCGAACTTGACCGGGTGCATTCAAAACGCAGCCGACGGTCAGGGGAATTACGCTTACCGTATTTCTCATGGAGACGACCAATCTGAAAGGTGAACTGTCCGCAGCAGATGGTATCCCAGTAGAACTCATACAGATGGGTCAACGCAGCGAGCCTGGGGCCGGGGAAACCGGCAATGGGAGACAGATACAGCCGGTCGAGGACGACCCAGAGCAGATAGACTGCCCCGAGAGCGACGGCCGAAGACACCGGATGCGAAAGCAGGAGACGTAACAGTTCCATTGTTGACAGGGAGTCAATTGCAGGTGTGGTTCATGCAGAAGGGAAACTCCAGCTCACCAGAACCATGGTGCCGGGTCGGGTTGGCCGTCCACAGGTTTTAAAAACGTTGAGGAGTGCCATTCACTTGGGCTGTGGCCAGCGCTCTGACCCATCAGACTGCTCCGGGGGGGAGGGGGGGAATGAACAGTGCGTGCGAATTCAGTTTGAGTTCCCATGTTGTATTGCTTTTAGTGGGTGTCTCCTTCTGTCTACTCCGTAGAAGGGAGGCAACGAGTGGAGACTGAAAATCCTGTAAGCAGCCACGCATTCACTTCCAATGATGAGAAGTGGGAAATTCATCCAAGGTTTTCCAGGCTCCCTAAAGACCCAGGTGCAGACTGTGAAGGATGCCCGTGCTTTTCTTCACGGCAGACGGCCAACCGGATGGAGACTCCGGGAAACATTGCAGCCATAGTGGATTCCTGGAACCAGTCAGAACCCATGTATGCGGTGGCTTGGGACCAAGTGCAGTGAAGGATTGCCCTATTGGGAAAACAATAGCTTTATCCCCGGCCGCTAACAGACGCTAGCGAGGTTAGACTCTCTACCTTGTACTGGTCTGTGTGGCTCTAGCCTTTTGTTAGGGCGTGATAGGCGTGGACGTTGTAGGGGAATCCATGGCCGGAGCCATCATAACCGTTCTGTCGGGTCAAACAGAATGATAATATTGACATGGTTGGAATATGTATGTTTGCAGCCTGCATAAAAAACAGAACCAACAAACATGCTTACTATCCTTCATCTCCTTTGGTTATGAACATGATTTATTACGAAGAGCATCCGGATGACCCGCGTCTCGACCCACTGATCCGTCGCGTTCCCTTCCCGTTCTGGGCTGGGCTGAACTTCTCTGGGGCTGGCCTCTACCTTCGTACTTCTGATCCTTCTCATTTTGCCTGGGTTTGATTGGCCGTCCGCCTCATGGCATGACAATGGTGCAAATTTGTCTTGCGGGTTCATGCTGCCATGCTCCCGGAAGGTCTCCCTTCCCGTTCAGGACCAGAATCCATATCCACAGTCTAACCTTCACTGATAACTTGACTGTTGATCACAACGATAAGCTCCCCGGTCCTTCAGAATGATACCGATACTGACACTTACCGCTGGTCTATTCTTGGCTATGGTGCTTTGGCAACTTGTCCCCGACAGCAGGCCCACTGTCCAGTGCACTACAGAGTAAGATTCAGACATCGGGAGATTTCGCGGCAAATAAGTCGGTGTACTCCGTACAGGGTTACGATGTCGTCCTTTGAGTTTTGTGGCACGGGTCTCTCCCGCACAGTGGAGGTTCACTATCCATGGTACGACTCTGGGGTTTCCAGTCGATGTTGACATCCTAACTGGCTAGGCTACTACATTAAGAGCTTTACGGAGTAGATGGTTTTTTGCCTATTCTGAACCGTCTATGGCGGCATGTGATTATATTCGTCAACTCTGCGGATATGGTAAAACAGCTGAGATCGCAACTGAGACCATCAAGTCCACTGGACTTAGCAAGATTCCTGCTTTTCTGTTGCGGGCACTTCTGAATGCTTGATGATTTCACTTACAATTGAAGTACTCTGACTGGCTATTGCGCGGAACGCGATCCGGTTGCCCATGAAGCTATTCCATATGGCCATCTTGGATAATTCTCGTCTGTCCAACAGGAAGACCATTCATTAAGTGTGAAATAGATGTTAGTATGATCGACGCAGGGGTAATCGGCCAGGCATCTGCACTGTTTCTGGCCAAGCCAGGGTACAGGGGTTCATGTGGGTAATTCATTTCCCAGGATTTTCAGTATATTCGTAACTGACTAGACTGTGGATTGCCTGAATAGTTTTGACAACAGTGACAGGTACTCTAGTATCTGGTATAAGCGCGTTGCTCCCAGATCTCGCCTCGGCCTGCACCGGACCTCCCCCCAATGCGACCCTCCATGTCAAGTATCAGTCCATGACCTCAATCCTCTATATCCGCCCCTGGCTGAACAGAGCCCTCCAACCGGACACACGGTTAGCCGAATTCAAAAGGTTGTCTGGCTGTCGTCATCTCGGAGCATGTCATTCAAGTTCTGCTTTGATTCCGATCTGGCAGAAAGGAAAATACGGCTGAAGGAACTGGGGGAAGACGTGAGTCACGCCTACGTTCAGCATCTCTCGGCTACACGTACTGTATGAAGCCCCAAATATATTATAATCCCTTATTGTACTATTCCACCTCGAACGGCCGATCCAAACATCCGTACACTCATCTCCCACGCAGCCCGAATCGCCTCTTCACCGAGAGTGATTCAAACCGGCCACGACCAACGCCACCCTCGACATCGTACAGGTGTAATTCCGACCGCTGACACTCTGCCCCTGATTAACTTCCCATGGTAATCTGTCAAGAAGGAAGAGAGTCTAACCTCGCTAGCGTCTGTTAGCAGCCGGGGATAAAGCTATTCTCCGTCCAACAGCAGACCACATTGACACTGATCTCGACCCCAGAGCCACAGGCTACATCATCTCGCCTGTCGTCTCCACGACTGATTATACGAGCCCACCCGCGGCAGTCTCGAGCGGTACGGCTTGCCGATCTCCACAAAGTTCACACAGGAGCTCCACAAGTGCAGGGAGAGGAAGAGCTGCAGCTGCATCCCAACAGCAATATCAAGCTGCCTCCTGAACGCGCGTGGTGCCTCTCCTTATCAGACGGTCTCACATATCCATATTCTAGCCCAATGTCGCCGAGGTAGATTAACCCAGCAGCTCGTGGCGAATGCGCCCAGGTTGCGAGATTGATTTCGGCAGCATGGTGCCAATGCTCCCCGAGGGTCATTGTGCAGATGTTGGGATGCTTCTCGATTGTTTCAGGTTCTCGTGCGCCCCGGCTAATGTCATCATGGTGGGGATAATTTGCGGCACGGCGCTGGAGCACCTGAGCGAAATCAGGTTTATAGTATTGTCTTCCTTGGTACTCCGTAGATGCCTTGAATTTGTCCAAGGTGAAGGTTACTGCTGCCTGTGCGTATTACCAGATCCGGTGGAATGAGGAGATTCCGTACATCAGCGTACTGAAGACGTATCTCATGCAGGAAATATAGTATGACGTGACGTGTCGGGATTTGATCATTAACATATTACTCCGAGTAACATTATGATAAATCTTCGTCTGGTTCATGTGCAACCTTTCCAGAAAATATAAAGGAATAAAGCATCTTCTCATGAACAATGATTTGATATTTGCTGGGAGCAGGTAGGCTACTAAGACTCCAGAGCGTCAAAGCAGCTAAGTCTCCCAAGACACCATCTATATAGACTCAATTCTCCAGAGGTAGACCAGTTGGCTGAATGAGACCGCTCCTCAGCCTACGTTACCCCTTAATCAAGACAGTTATATACTTAGGGATGACCTTCGGACAGCCCCTGAGTCAATGTATCCATGTCCATTACAACTAGTACAGGCTCGGTAGTAAGACGAGAATGAGTAAATGCCATAGAGGGTCCCTTCACATGTCATGGGTCATGGCGAATTAGCACTCTGGATAAGCCTAATTCGGCATTGTAGAAGTACTTCCCTGCTACAATCTACGCAAAACCCCCAATTCCAATGCCGAGTGATTTGTAGAAACCGGCGTATGGAGTAATGTTGACTTTGACTCTCCCAGTAGGTAAATATCCATCCATAATAATATCTCATGCATGACACGAGTCAGTCATCGGAAGATTCTGCCGTTATGCATCACCAGGCTTCAGGGAAATCCTTGCCTGCGGTGTGCCGTACACCAACCGGATTCCCGGCATCGAATATGGCCATATCGGATGGTTCTGATCTTCTTCTCGGTGTCTTGAACAATAGTCGGATGGTCTGCCCTGAACTGATAACGGATACTATCGGCCAAACTCGGACAGACGCGGCTATCCTCGCTCACGTGCCTCAGATGCAAAATTTTCACCATTTGAGGACAATTCACCAGCCACAGTGCCGTCCGTAGCCGATTCTTTATCAGCTGTGCCTGACAGACTGGCTAAAAGCCATTGGACAATGCTGCACGTCGGAAGATCCCCTGTGGCTGATGCAGGCTGCTGTGCCTGCGTTCTGGCCAGCTTCTATAGATGTTATATAAAACTTCGGAAAAGTATGGATCTCCTACATCACTATGAGCTCCATCTGGCTGCCATCAATGGCAGCTGACACCCAACCATGAAAAAATTGTCTGATCCACCGCGGCCTGGACGTGGGAGGATGGTGTTATATACCAGGGACAGGCTCCCAAGAGTCGTAGAGCTGTAAGTAGACAAGCAAAAGGAGCAGCTCTCGGACGGAGAATGGACCACCCAGAGACTTCCACTCTGGATTCGCATTCGCCGAAAGCTTTCCATGATGACCGCCATGGCAGCCAACCCCTCGATAGCGCCAGCGACTGCCTCTCCGACGAAACGGTAGACCATCTCGAACCCCTCGAACTCACCCGCATCAACACCTACCGACTCCAGCAAAAGACCACCGTGGGCTCCACACGCGGCCCTGCACCCCGCGATGCATGGCTACCCATGGGCGCCGGCAAGGAATACCCTCCCTTACTTCCCGATCCGGAAACATACGTCGTCGAATTCGATGGAGCGGAGGATCCCCTACACCCATACAACTGGTCCATGACCCGAAGGTAGTATTTCCTCGTACAGAGCTGTCTGCAAAGATGCTAATGCGGAATGACAGAATCTTCCTGGTCTGCATCCTCTGCTACGGCACCTTCGCCGGCTCCTTCGCCAGTGCCGTCTTCTCCGCAGCCATCGCCTCCACCAGCAAAGAATTCCATGTCAGCCAGGAAGTCGGCTCGCTCGGCGTCACACTGTACGTGCTCGGCTTCGCCGCTGGGCCAACCATCTGGGCCCCCGCCTCGGAGCTCATCGGACGGCGCTGGCCGCTGTCCCTGGGCCTCCTGGGGTGCGGGATTTTCACTGTGGGCTGCGCAACGGGGAAGGACTTTCAGACTCTCATGATCTGCCGGTTCTTTGCGGGCTTCTTCGCCGCGAGCCCGATCGCCGTTGTGCCTGCTGTCTTTGCGGATCTCTTCAACAATGCGCAGCGCGGGATCGTCATGTCCATCTTCTGCATGGCGGTGTTTATCGGTCCGTTTGCGGCGCCGTTTGTGGGCGGGTTCATCACGATGAGTGCGCTCGGTTGGCGCTGGACGATGTACATCTCTGCGATAATGGTGTTGGTGGGATTTGTGCTCGTTGTGCTGTTCCTGGATGAGACGTATGCGCCTGTTATTCTGGTGCGCAAGGCGGCGACGCTGCGGCGGCAGACGCATAATTGGGGTATCCATGCGAAGCAGGATGAGGTCGAGGTTGATTTCCACGAGCTGGTGCGGAATAATTTCACCAGGCCGTTGAAGATGCTGTTTACGGAGCCGATTCTGCTGCTTATCTCGCTGTATATCTCGTTTATCTACGGGCTCATTTATGCCCTGCTCGGTGCATACCCTGTCGTCTTCCAGGGGGTGTACGGGATGAACATGGGCGAGGGGGGACTGGCGTTCGTCGGCCTGATCGTTGGAGAATTACTGGGCGGTATCTTCATTCTGTTTCTCCAAGGCTCGTATATCAAGAAGCTGGCTGCGAATGGAGACGTTCCTGTGCCTGAGTGGCGTCTTCCCCCGGCTATTGTGGGAGGAATCACCTTTGCTGCAGGCATGTTTTGGTATGGATTTATCTTCTGTACTCCGTATAGAGAAACTTTGACTGACTGTTGCAGGTTCGGCTGGACTGGCTATACCTCGTCTATTCACTGGATGGTGCCTATTTCCTCTGGCATTCTGACTGGCTTCGGCATCTTCTGCATCTTCCTGCAGTGCTTCAACTACATCGTTGACTGCTATCCTACTTTGTAAGTTGCTATCTCTACTATATGTATCTCCCTGCTAATTGTACCAGGGCTGCTTCCACGATCGCAGCAAACACTATCCTCCGTTCCGCAGTCGGATGCGCATTTCCCCTGTTCTCTCGGCAGATGATGGAGAACCTTGGCGTACAATGGGCTGGGACGATGCTGGGCTGCATTGCAGCAGTAATGGTGCCCATTCCAATTGCATTCATGGTGTACGGCCCTTGGCTGAGAAGTAAGAGTCGATCGGCCGGTGCTCCTGTCTGTCCGAAGACAAAAAAGCAGTACGACGTTTGATGATCCCATAGAGTATAGACTAGATACCACGATATGATTCATGAATGATATGAGGCATGAAGAGTAATGCGCAAGTTATACAGCCTGGTCCTGGAGTATAGTAGTGTGAGGCGATGGATAGTCTTTCGCGGTTAATTCATTTGCAAAGTCAATCATGTATGCAAGCAGCTCAAAGTATACATCGGTCCTGTAGCTCATACTCCATTCAACTAGGGTCCAAGTCACTCTATACTCCGTAATGTCTCTTTGATTCAACTCGACTTCGGGGAAACATACTGTATGGACGGGTTCTTTGCCAGGGCGGCCCTGAGTTTCGTTTCACTGGGGATCAATTGATCCTGGCCTCTTTCTGAACTCACCTAAATGATCAGGTTACCATTCATGATTTCATGGAAAGTTATGCTGTCATTATGAGCCACTGATTTTGTGGTCGGCCGTTCGTAGGTTTAATGAACCATGGCGCACCCTGACAAAATTGAACTTATGTCATTGAAGGTGTAGATCTACTCAGTAGACGATTCAAATACATACTTAAGCTTTGAAACTAATGACATTGATTAATCACCATTCTCACCCAATTTACCAGAAGTCATATTGTGGGGAAATCATTACACCCAACTTTTAGTAGGTATATATCTTGACGGCCATCCACCGCAACATAGGAATTTGTACCCAAGTATCCTGCAATCTGCACAAACTTCATTCACTAGTTTGTCTATTCTTCATCGTCAAGATGTATAAGAACCGTGTTGAATTGACCAGTGTTACCCTGTTTTATTTATCCTTCCTCATAGTTTTACTATTACCTCAACGTGAGTAATTTCCGCCAGTTCCCACTACTTGTACGGCAGTACATGTGCTAAGAACCAATCGTTCAGCCTTTGCCAATGGAGCTTTATTAGCTACTGCTCCAGTCAATCGGGCGTTGCCTAATGCACCCGACGGATACACCCCTCAAGGCGAGACCTGCCCGTCGAACAGGCCATCTATCCGCAATGCCACTGCACTATCGAGCGCCGAAACGTCCTGGCTGAAAGCGCGAAGAAACAATACCAAAGACGCCCTGAAAGCGTTTCTCAGCCGAGTCGACCTCGGTTCTTTCAATGGGTCTGCCTATATTGCTAATCATTCGGCTAATGCATCTGCCTTGCCCAATATTGGAATTGCAGTGTCTGGCGGTGGCTATCGAGCCTTGATGAATGGCGGAGGTGCACTGCAGGCGTTTGATAATCGGACCACGAACTCAACTCACAGCGGCCACCTGGGAGGTATCCTACAGTCGGCGACTTATCTTTCTGGACTCAGTGGTGGGAGTTGGTTGGTTGGGTCGATGTATATGAACAATTTCTCGGATGTATCGTCGCTGCGAGACAATGGTTCTGTGTGGCAGTTTCAGGACTCTATCTTCAGTGGTCCGACTCAAAGCACCACGTGGGATATCAGCACGGTGGAGTATTATTCTCAGTTGTTGGGTGCGGTGGATGGGAAATCGCATGCCGGCTACGAGGTGTCTATCACAGATTACTGGTATGCTTTTGTTGCCGTGCGCTCTGGAGAGAGAAAGGAATGCTCACTATGGAATACAGGGGACGTTCT
Source organism: Aspergillus oerlinghausenensis (assembly GCA_014250555.1). Classification (NCBI taxonomy): domain Eukaryota; kingdom Fungi; phylum Ascomycota; class Eurotiomycetes; order Eurotiales; family Aspergillaceae; genus Aspergillus; species Aspergillus oerlinghausenensis. Next base: position 149,920 of record JAAKEQ010000040.1, on the reverse strand, counting down.
CTCTCGTACCAGCTCATCAACGCGTCTGAAGGTGGTGTCAGTTATACCTGGTCGTCGATTGCTCTAAGCAAGGATTTCCAAGCTGGGACGATGCCTATGCCCTTGGTCATCGCTGATGGTCGAGCTCCGGGCGAGATCCTAGTACCCGCGAACACTACGGTCTTCGAGTTTAACCCTTGGGAATTTGGAAGCTGGGACGAATCTCTATCCGCCTTCGTTTCCCTAGAATTCCTGGGATCGAACTTCTCGAAAGGAACACTAGCAACAGGTGAAAAGTGTGTTCGAGGATTCGATAACGCAGGGTTCATCATGGGCACGTCGTCGTCCCTGTTCAATCAAGCATTCCTGCACATAAACGATACCGACGCACCACCAGCCGTGACGAACTCCATCAGTGCGATTCTGGGGAGAATCGGGTCCGAGAACAATGATATCGCCGTCTACAAGCCTAACCCTTTCTATCGCTATGCGAGCCAGTCCAAATATACAACATCGCCCTCGTTGACCTTGGTGGATGGAGGAGAAGATCTCCAGAACATCCCGCTCGATCCCCTTCTTCAGCCCCAACGTCACGTTGATGTGATTTTGGCTCTCGACTCGTCAGCGGACACGACTACAAGGTGGCCCAATGGGACATCCATGGTCGCCACATATGAGCGAAACGTAGACTCATCACCAACGAACAGTGGTCTCCCTTTTCCCTCTGTGCCTGACCAAAACACATTCGTCAACCTTGGGTTGAACAACCACCCGACATTCTTTGGGTGCAATAGTTCAAACATGACTGGCGCCCCTCTTGTCGTTTATATTCCTAACGCCCCGTATATATACCCGTCCAATGTGTCCACGTTCGATCTGCAATACAATACCAGTGAACGCAACGCCATCATTGAGAATGGCTACGATGTGGCAACACTGGGGAATGGGACAGTGGACTCTAACTGGCCGGCTTGTCTCGCTTGCGCTATATTGAGTCGGAGTTTTGAGCGCACAAATACGACAGTCCCGAAGACCTGCTCGACTTGTTTCAAGAAGTACTGTTGGAATGGTACCATAAATGCAACTACTCCTGGGGATTATTATCCGACGTTGATACTGCACTAGGTAAGTAGATGAGTAGGACAGTGGACTTAGGGCACAGGAAACCGCAATAGTTTAATTAATATTTGCCCTTTTTACTAGAAATGAATGCTGAGAATGGTTATCCTGCGCCAGTAGGAGGACAAAGAGAAGGAAAATGTGGTGCTTTTGACTGCCCCGAATTGTATGGATTGGATTGATATCTCGGGTCCCTTTGTCTTTGACGGGACGATTGATACTTGGTGAGGGCATTGAAATTTATGCGCCTGCTTACTTGCATATGGAAGACGAGGGTAATGATACAGACTATCATGCGTGTTTAATTGGTTATACAGTTTCACAAATTAAGCTACATACAGAGGTCCCCCATTATATACAGCGCCTGCGGCTATACTCCTCCACCAGCACCAATTTCCCCTTACATTGTGTCTTCTCCTTACGCAGGGTCAAATAGTCACCAACAGAGCCATCATCACCGCGGATAAACTCCCACTTGACCTCCTTCTCACTCAACACAGTAAGCTTACTGATACCAAAGTGCGTGGTGTCCAGCAAGGCAGTAATATTCTGGAGGCCCTGGCCCTTGCTGAACTCACTGTGGCTCTCAATGTTACCAGCTATTCCGTTGACGATGTGGGTGATGGATTTGCCCGGGTTGGTGCGGTAGGTGTGATTGTTGACAATCGACGCCGAATCGATGGTGCCGTTGGCGCCGAGGGGATACATGCGCTCGTACCAGTGGATGTGACTGCATCAGTTAGTATCTGCGTTCCCGGCGAGGGAAAGATGCAACATACCCAGAGAGATAAGCATCAACACCGTACTGCAGGAACAATCGCTCGAACGCAGCACGGAGGTTCTTCTGGTAGCTCGAGTACGCGGAGCTGTACATGGGCCGGTGGCTCATGACAAACACCCAGGGGGTCTTCTTGCGGTCGACGCTGGCGAGATCTTTCTTCAGCCACTTGTACTGCGCGTAGGACTTGGTATCCTTGTAGCTGCCGTCGACGGCGCCAAAGGGGCCGCTGTCGGTGATGTGGGTCTCTGAGGCCTTGGGGTGCGTCTCGTTGCCCTTGATATCCTCCTGGAACGGCCACTCGGGGCTGTTGGCGAAGTCGGTCTCGCCGTCCATGGAGATGAAGTGAGCGAGGCCGTAGTCGAACGAGTACCAGAAGTTGCCGACGCCCCCGGTCTCGGGGCCAGGCATGCGGAAGCGGTGCTGGTACGCGGTGAAGTTCCTGTCCGGGTTAGCTGGTGTTGGGGACAGCGGGGGATGGATCTTACCGTTGGGATGGAGGGCATGTGTAGTAGGTCAAGTTGGCCTTAGGAGCAGTGCCGTTGGAGACACCGTTGTTTAGATATGCGGTCAACGCGTTGCCGGGGCCATCAAACTCAGCGCACGCAGCCTCGTGGTTACCGGGTAGAACCATGTAGGGCATCTTCAGCGTGACATTTCCCAGCCACTGCTGCCACAGATCCCAGTTGGACTCGTAGAGTACACTCATATCGCCTCCCTGGGGACCGCCCTGGTTGGGGATCTCACCCGCCGGCAGAGGCTTTTTGTACTCATCGGGGACAGGTCCTCCCCCTGGCAGCTCCGTGCTAGTGCCATTATAGCAGAGGGGCCAGTCGTCTTCACAAGGCAGGATACCCGAATACCAATCATCGGCGTAGCTGATTGTATTTTTTAGTCACCGTTGACAAATAGATCGAAGGAGATATTACCTCAGGTCACCGCCGTGCCAGGCAAACGCGGTGCCCTCGTTGGCGGCCTTGACGAGCTGTTTGAACGAGCCGCCTGCATTGGTGTACCCCATGTCATTTAGGACGGCCACACTGAAGGGACGGCGATCTCCCGCGCGCTGAGCGGTCTTGAAGCTCAGAACTTCAGATTGAGTGGTGCCGTTGGCGGCAGGAATCTGGTAGTAGTACGTTGTTCCTGATTCGAGCTTGTCGAGGCTGACCTCGTGGAAGAACTGGCTGCACTGAGTGACGGCTTTGATTTCGGAGCACGGTGGCGTGCGGTCATACCTATGAGAGTCAGTTTCAGTTTCCTAATGCAGAGGCAAGAACGTACGTGTGGGTATATCCATGAGCGACTCGATCGAGGTGCTTGGGATCCTTGCCCCATTTAACGGAAGGCGTCACACCCAGTCCGAACGGCGTCTGGTAGTGAATGTGCATGCCATCCGGCAAATAGGACAGCGAAATTACATTGACGTTGTTCTTGGGGTTTGCCGTCGCAGGCTTCACGGCAGGACGTTCCACCAGACGGGGGAATCCCTTTCCATTGCCATTAACGGTAGGATCAACCCAGTCGCCGACGGGAACAGCGGGACCAGTGTACGGATAGCTCTCATCCACCACGGGACGGGCCTGAGCGGCCGTCGCAGTAAGAGCAACAAGCAGAGCCGAAGCAGTGGTTGCCTTCATTTTGGTACCTCGATGAAGAGCGTTGATCGATTGACAGAATTCCGATCCATCGAAGCGATGGACTGGTTTAAATCCATCCAGCTGCTTATCTAGCTGTTGGAGACGCAATCTCCGACGGAAGACCGTTGTCAACAAGCGTGTCACACGTGCAAATGCCGAGATCAGCAATTGGCCAAGACTAACAGGGAAGTCCTAGTGACTTAGTGAGCTCGTCTCGTATACAGGATTCATAACTTGGCAAAGCTTCGGTTAAGCTTGGGCTAGGATGTGCCGACTGATAGTGATCACCATTGGCTGATAACAATCAGGCCAGACACCTCGAAGTGGACCAGCCGAGAAAGCAATGCCCATTGGACCATGGACAAATTGTTGCTTATCCTTGATTGGTATTGAAATGCTGTGCGGTACCTGTCTACACAGTACACAGTACGGAGTACTAGAGCACGGATCCTGGACTCTGTCACAATAATGATATTGTCATAAATATGATAATATCTGCCAGACCTTTCTAGGACGCTTTGATCCTCTTTCATTATGCTATCGTATAGAAAGGCCTGTCGCTCGGTTTGGCCTTATTTACTGGTTCAAGGGATATAGTTGGCGGTGGACCGGCAAAAAGGGTATATCGTCATGATTTCCGAAAGAGGAAGGTGTTCGCACTCTCGGTCCCAGCGGAACATGAGGCTTGAAAAAGGGATCGGCAATCTGCATGAGGAAAGAGATCTTATCTTGAAAGATCATCCAGAAAAAAAAAATGTGCCGATGACATTGGAATTGATTTCTTCAGGGCGTTCAACTGCAACAGGCGTTGTTGAACCGCCTCAACATTATCCGGCTCCTCTTGCAAAACCCTCTTCAACTCGCCGATTGCCATCTGCGTCTTTTCCACCTCGTTAATTTCACCCATAGGCCCGTTTGGCATCATATTAATCTTTTCTCCTCAGTGCAATGGTCTCTTTCGCTGTTCGTAGCCTCGTCCAGAATGCCGTAGTCATCCAATAAATCCTCCAACTCTTCCGGCATCATTTCGATAATATCCAACTACTTGGACATATGTGACAATCAGTGTTCTTCAAAATCCGGGTAAATGTACCAGCAGATTGCCCCTTTGCCCTCATAAGCGGGCATCCATTCATACGTGTTGATCCATGTGCGCGGTACATAAGCCCTGCCATCCTTATATCCATGTCCATCCGGCCCGCCGGTTGTCTTATTGAGCGCCCGTGCCATGCTTTCCTGGTCCGCAGAGCGGCCCAAAGTCTCACTGGAGAAATACTGAGTGTATGCGAGACTTTCGACGACGTACCGGAGGCATCTTGGACATTAGATGCTTTTGCGGATCCTCCGATTCCGTGCCCGGGGCCTGCTCATGCGCTGCAGATAATGCCTGTAGTGCGGACGATTGTACCAGACTGACGTCAGCCTTTCAACTAGGGTGTGGTTTGGCCCATTCTCCAACTGGAGGTGGCGGAGCTGGTATGTAAAGTCAGTGAAACGTTAGGTGTTCTAAGATGCGTCGAGTATTATCTCTTATTTCTACACTTCATTCGCATCAGTGACTCTTTTGACACCGGTGTCCGAGACCTATAAATGCAAATAACTAGACTCCGAGTCCTCCTTGTTCAAGGACAGCGGGTTACTGTATTGGTCAAATATCCTTGTCGACTGCGGTATTGCATTAATATCAACTATACATGAGATGCACATCCGTTAGTATTTCGAGTCGCTATTTATAGTTGCAGAAGCGATCATCGGTTCCCTTCATTGTGGCCGCAGAATCTTGCGGAATGCTTCACAATCTATAAAATGTCAACATGATCCGATATCAACCTTGCATGAAACTAACGTACCTCTCTCATCATGAAATACAATTGCTAGCTGCCTTATGTGGCGACCTGAACTGGACATTGACATGGTCGAGTGGCGTGAATCGTTGGACATCATGCTGCCAATGCTACCCATCGAGTTCCGTCTCGTTATGGCCTCTCCCTGTAGTTGAAGCCTGGTTGATAGCTTCGAGTACTTGAGTTCAACGAATCCGTCCACTGGTATATTCAGTAACTGCATTGCAGGTAGACAGATCCCAAAGGCATAGTACATACGAGGCCATTCCAAAAAGCCCATCTTTGCATTGGAGCCCTGTTTGAGTCTGCCAAAGTAGAGTAAACTCCGGGCTGATGTGAGCGGGTCCTGCAGGACACGAATGGTCTCCAGCGAACAATGTTCCTCTACGCCGTCGGCGTTTATATACTTAACGTCTCCGCAGTAGAGAATGCTTCGTCCTAGGAGTATGCTCTGGAAAGCAACAAAGTCTGGAACTGGTTAGGAGCTGCAGTCCTGACTGAGATAGTAGGACTCACCAGCATGCTTCCGGCAGATATATACTGGCGAGATGGCATATCTTTCGCTCGCGCCGTTCGTCTCTATCTTAACACGATGGGACCCCTGAAAGCATATTCTGAACGGACTGATCGGATTGTTGACAACATGCGCACTCTCGATATATGGGATCATGGAGCTCTGGGCCTCTCTGAACGTTGCTTCGTGAACCCGATGAGTTATTTTCACGCCGCCAGTCACATCTATCGCCTCGAACAAGCCAACATCGCGGGTGCGGTGATGCAGGTAGACACTTATTGTGCATTTCACCGGTTTGTGCAATTCATGATTTTGGAGATTCGGATCCGGAAAATGTCTGTATCAATGTAAGCAAGGCACAAATACATCTACATCCCCTGATCTGAGACATACATCGTTACAGGACATTGCGTCTCTACTTTGGTACACCGGTAGCGAGTACTGATCGGCTCAGCCAGCGGAGGCGTGGGCGGCGGCTCCCCCGGAGGATCATTATCGTGCGGCGAGTGCTCCCTTCGTGCTGGGGTGATAGCTCGTTCTTGATGCAGGAGCTGGAATTTGACCCAGTCACTGAATTTCTCCCACTCGTCAATCTCCCTGTTCAAGATCCGAGCGGGCTCCTTAAGTTTGGTTGGTGCGTTCAGCGCCAGTTGGCCGGGGACAGTGACATGTGCGAACCCAGCCTGATTCAAGGCACCACGAATATCCGTTCGGAACTGGTCCAGAAAGCCAACGGCTGGCATGTCACGGCGCATTATAAGATGCTCTAGCTTCTGGGAGACGTCTTGGATGCGAAGAAGGGGTTTCGACTCCCGCTGGTCGGACCTTGAACCAAGAAATTCGAGCAAGGGTTGCTGCAGTTCAGTGTCTCGTAAACGCGGTAAAGCTCGCTGGCCAAGTTCGGACAAGAGCCGGCTTTCTAATGTATTCTCGCCATTGCTAGAAGTATGCCCTGGCATGCATTGACGGAGGATGAACGATATCTGTAGGCTCATGATTCTGCCAGGTCAGTCAGTCACGGTTCGGGACTTATGGCGGAACGGTCTTCAGCATACTTAATTGTACGTAGGATTTCCAAATTCTCCTGCCTATTTTCGTGTCTATACTGTTTCTGTATATCAATCACGGTATTGGTTGCCATCAAGTTCGCTAGCTGGACATTTCGCTCAAGCGCACGGCGCAGTCGTTCGGCTTCTTTGCGTTCTATCGGCCACGAAACTTGGTGGAAAAGCGTCTTGACTCTGTCCGAGACTTTGTGCCATTGTAACGGTTCTTTCGGTCCGCCCGAATGTATGTCACTCGCCAGTCGTTGGTGCTTCCTGACGAATTCGGTGCATTCGATGATAGTCCGCTGATACGACTGACCGAGGGCGACTCTCTTGGAGACGGGGACATCTTTCTCTGCCTCCTGTAGTTCTTCAATGGTAGCTCTCATTAACTCGAACTCTGCTTTGAATTGTGTAAAATCGAACTTTGCATTTTGAGTCCCGTCAGCGATACACTTGTAGACATCCCAGGCGATCTTGGCGGTTTGTAACACATCTCCGGCGCTCCAGCCGAAGCTCATCCCGGATAACGTCGATAGTTAAATAATAGCTCTGAAGTTCACAAGGTAGTAAATGCCGAAGAGGATCAGGTTGCATCCACGGATCAGCAAAAGTGGAACTCGAAGAAGGAGCATGGGCCATGGGGAGAAACGACACGCGAACTGGTCCCCACCCTTTCTGATAGCCTGGCCTGAGCATTGACAGGCTAGCGGCTCAAAGTACGCCTGGCTCCCACGCGCGGCGAAAGAATACATGCCTCGTCAGCAGCATGTCAATGGGCGCTTTGTGGCAGTGAAGGACATTCATCATATACAAGGTCATCCAGCACACGTGGTGGCGCCAAGGGGGGTAGACTACGGAGTAGCATCGATAGCTTCGTTCCCCCGGTCCAATAGCTGCCGTCGTCTACACAACGTGGATTGATCCTACAGCATCTTTGGCGAAGACCTTCGGAAATTTCGATTCGGTCGTTCATATCTAGCCTATCGTTTCGATTTGCAGTTTGACAGATGTCTCGCGTCTGTGAAGGGCTACCGACCCCGTGGTCCACAGGGCAAGTTCAAGTCGACTCCGCCCCTGAATTTCCATATGGGAGATTGTGTGGCTTTTGCTCGGCCTTCGTATTTTTGCCTGGGCGAACTACTTCAAAAGTATGAGGCTCTCTGACTCTGGAGAAGGGCCGTCAGTCTCGTATTGATAATGATTTAGTACCAGGATGGCTGCCAGTCGGCAGCGGAGAAGACATTGTGTCCTTGCCTTCTTGAATCCTGATTCAGTCTCCAAGTTGCAAAATACTATAGCGCAATATGCGATATCCTCGCTTAGCCGCTCTGGGTCTGCGAATCTACCCATGGAAGGAATATCAGGACTTCAGGCACCATACGGTGAGAATCCATGGATACAAAAGCTTAGCCATGTATCAGTTGCTAACCGTAACAACAGCCGGCTCAAAGACATGCCTACATCATCGGTAGACTTGAAAGCGCTCGACGACGGGAATGGATGTGGATCGTCGTCGTAGCAGGTATCGGCTTCTTCACCGATGCATATGCTGTACGTGACGCCACGCATCAGACAAGATTCAACAACTGATTTTGCAGATCTTCTCCGTCAACATGGTTCTACCCATGATGAATATTGTCTATTGGAACCATTCGAACTGGACCGAGTCAAATGCAGTCCGACACGACTACGAGGTGGCTCTCAGTATAGTCACTTTAGGCGGTGTTCTGCTTGGCCAGATCGCCTTTGGCTTCGCTGCGGATGTCTGGGGACGAAGCAAGATGTACGGCATGGAGTTGGTTATTCTGATCTTCGCCACTCTGGGACTCGCATTATCGTCTTCTGGGGCCGAGAATTCCATGTCTGCTATCTCCCTTTTCTTATTTTGGCGTGGACTGCTCGGGATTGGTTTGGGTGGGGATTATCCTCTGTCGGCAGTTATCTGTTCAGAGTAAGATCCTATTCGGAATGGCGTAACCGCAGCTGATGATCTGATCTCAGGTTTGCGCCGAGCCGACTACGGGGGCGACTACTTGCAACAGTCTTCTTTTGCCAGTCCCTCGGACAGCTCGCCGCACAATTGATTGCTCTCATCGCTGTGGTGGGCTTCCAACACCATCTCCCCACCAACCCTGATACGAGCACATGTACAGGAAACTGTATCCGAAGTCTTGACACCATCTGGCGCCTTCTGGTCGGACTAGGAGCTGTGCCTGCTTTTATTGCATTGTGGTTTCGACTAACGATCATCGAGTCCCCTCGCTATACAGCAGAGGTCACCAAAGATAGTCTTCAGGCCGTCAATGACGTATCACAGTTCTACCAACGTGTTAGTATCCACAGTGCATCAGTCAACAGTGTAGAACCACCCTCTCCGGAGTCAGGTTCATTTCGACTATCGCCGACCCAATCAGTCGACCACCAGCCAGATCGGCCTGCTTCTGCTGCCCCATTTGCGGAACAAGATGCCGCCTCCCCATTGGCAATCTGGAAAGACTTCAAACTCTTCCTCAGGCAGAAGGATAACTTCAGAAAACTGGCTGCCACATCCCTCTGCTGGTTCTGTCTCGATCTTCCCTTCTACGGCCTAGGACTCATCAGTCCACGGATCACGCGAACCATCTGGTTCGGAAGTAAACTGCCCCGGACTAGTCTGTATCAGCTACTCTTTCAAACAGCATATCAGAGTATTGTGGTTGTTTCCTCTGGCGCTATCGTGGGGAGTCTGCTATCAATCCTCACGATCGATAAACTGGGTCGGCGCAATATCCAGCTGAACGGATTCTTCTGGCTGTTTTTGCTGAATGTGGTCATTGGCGCTTCGTTTCAACATCTGGTGAAACACGATGATCCGTCAGCGTTGGTGGTGTTGTATATTCTCTGCCAGATATTTTTCAACTTTGGTGAGCATATCCTTACACCATGTCCGTGGCCTCGCTAACTCGCTGCCTAGGACCCAACACAACAACATATATGGTAAGTCTCCCAATCCGCACTTCAGGAAAACAGGCTGATCGTTAGCTCCCTGCTGAACTCTTCCCATCTCGATTCCGGTGCACCTGCCACGGCATCGCCGCTGCATTCGGTAAACTCGGCTCGGTCCTTGCGCAGTGTTTCCTGGCCTATGTGGATTTCGGCAATGGAGCAGACTATCCCAGTGTCCCAGATTGGTTGGGATATGCTCTTCTTTGGTAGTGTCCTTTCGGAGAAGTTTGTGATCATTTCACACTGACAAGTGGCTAGTCTATCTTTCTTCATGCTCATGGGCCTCCTCATCACATATTTCTTCATTCCTGACGTCCGAGACAAGGATGGACGGATCAAGTCCTTGGAGGAACTTACAGATGGGATGATGCCAGACGCTGAGTTTTCCCAGGCTGTGGCGAATGGATACCCTGTACGGGGATCAAGCCCTGAGACGACACAGGTTGATGGGAATAGTGCTAGGGTATAATGTTGGATAGTTGCGGTGTTTATGTGTGGCAGTAATAGGCCCGCTCATAATAGTACAGATGTTTCCGTTTTCCCCAGTTGCTATCAATTATAAGTATATGCTGTCTGCGCAATAACGAATCTAAATTGCAGGCAAAAATTGTATTCTCCTTGCGGTCAAATGAATATTAGGATCGGTACGGTGACAGTTAACAATTATAATCCCGTACCATCCGTCAGAGGCATTGGGACGCTTAAAATAGTAATAGATAGCCATCGGAAGTAAATGTCTGGGAGTCCCAATTGCGAATCCAAGTAGAGCCAATGGATGCCTCTTGAGTCTTGACCCACCAGATCAGAACCATAATGGGCGCTCGTATTCGTACTGTTCGCCTTCTTGGGCTTGATGGTCCATACTATCGGTGGGTAGATGTGAAAATCGTACTTGAGTGCCGCGAGTTTCAGCCATACGGGCTGCTGCTGAGGACTTCCCGTATCTTATGCTCATAATAAGGATCTGTCTATGATCCTGCAATGTACATGAGAAGAATACGCATAATACCGCCCAGGCGGTCTCGGATTACTGATAATGCAACATCCGTCTGTATATGTACTCCCTGCCCCAGGTGAGAGATGTCATTCCAAAGTACGGCTGGAAGTTTTTATCTTCTTCCCTTCTATTTTATGTTCTTTCCGCTTTCTAATTGGGCTGAAACTGGAATCTCTATGGGATTCCACCTTCTTGAGATACAGAGGCAAGAACCTTTTGCCACAACCGACCTCGCAGTATGAATAGTCTCTGCGGCAACCTGCGGAGGTCCATGGTGGTGTTAGTCCAATCGAGGTGAAAGGTTGAGATCCACTGCTCGTAATTCGTATCAAAGACCGATTCGAGTCACCCAGCTCGCTACGCTGTATGAGAAAGTAATGCTTCAGGTGGCGCTAAAGAGGTTCAAATTGGCAAATTGTACGAAGTAGCTTGATGCACTTCATTTACTATGACCTTCAGCACGGACAAACTAAAGCCAAGGATCTCAGGCAGCTCTACAATGAGATGTACACAGTATCTGGAGTGGAGCATCAGGAGCACAAGATGGCTTTCGCTGTTATATCTGTCTCCAAACCCGCCCTTTCTCTCTTTGATGGCCCAATGCAAATTTGCATGTCAGTAGTAAGCTGTTTTACCCATTATTTAAGTCCAGACTTCTCCCATCCGTGTTCCAACTACAGCTGTCACGTCAAGCTTTTCCCTTCCGAGTCAGGTCATGGCATTCAAGCTTTACCACTATGACCCTTCTGCAGGGGCCGCTGTTTCGTTTGCTGCAGTTTTCGGGTTAACAACGGCTGTCCATATCTGGCAGATGGCAAAGGCAAGGGCTTGGTTCATGACTGCCTTCATCATCGGTGGCTTCTGTGTGTAATTCCCATCATGCGTGGTTTGGATTGAGGGACTAGCCACGAAGCTAGTGGCCGCTATGGCTTACACGAGCTAACGCCATTGTTGATTATAGTCGAGGCTATTGGCTATCTCTGCAGATACATCAGTGCAAAGCAGACCCCCGACTGGACCACAAAACCGTACATAGGCCAAAGTCTGCTCCTTCTGCTTGCTCCAGCGCTGTTCGCCGCCTCCGTGTACATGATTCTGGGCCGGATTATTCGACTGCTGAACGCAGGCTCCCTCTCATTGGTCCGTCCGAATTGGCTGACCAAGGTCTTTGTGATGGGTGATGTTATTTCCTTTTTAATGCAGTGCGGAGGTATGCGGTTCCTCCAAGTGTGTACGAAGCATGAATCAGACACCACAGCTAATATATTCGCGGGTAGGTGGTGGCTTACTGGCGGGCGCCAAAACACAAGACAAGGTCAACATGGGAGAACATATGATCATCGGTGGCCTCTTCGTTCAAATCTTGTTCTTCGGCTTCTTCATGATCGTCTCAGTAATTTTCCATCGCCGTATGCTTGCAACGCCCATGCATCACATGATGTCCACGCAGCTGCCATGGAACCACTACATGAAGATTCTGTACACGGTCAGTCTTCTGATCATGGTCCGGTCCGTATATCGTGTGGCCGAATATGTGCAAGGAAGCGACGGGTATCTTCAGAGCAAGGAGGCCTTCATCTATGTTTTTGATGCTGCACTAATGTTCGCATGCTGCGTTATCCTTAATGTATCCCACCCGAGCAAGCTCTTGTCGCACAGTCAGGCGGGCCACAAAGTGGATTCTGATCTGGAGATGCTGAACCCGGAACGGTAATAGGAAGTTGCTTTGACCGGATCTGAGAGGCGTATCCTTGCCTGTCTCACACGGACAGACCTTGTACAAGCATCTCAACGTGAGCTGGCGCGGCTTTCAGGATATACATATATTAGCCTAGGCTATACAGGCCGGCACCATCCTGATAATGCCTTGCGAACCATCAGGATGGCCAACATGAGATTTGATTATTTTGAGATGCAAGCGGACAAACCGTACAGGCTGCATGCTGCACATGTAATTTGCAATCTTAGGTGATTGTGCTCAAAAATGAGGGATCACAGTCACAGGCCATACTTGGCCCAGACCATTAATCTACTAACACTAGGAACCTCTGTGATATTTTCATAAATGAATCTGACAAACAAACTAAAATGCCACTTACCGGCTGCCCGACCTCTGAACGCGTCCCGCGGACCACGAGGAACTCGACCTGGTCGTCTGTGCTTACCAGAGATGCAAAACGGCGGCCATCCTCGCTATCAATGAGTATCGTGTATGTGGCGCTGGCGTTCCGATGAACCCATCTATCCGCAACTTGAATTTTCATGGGTGTTCTCCTGCGCTTTGATGCTACTGGACCAACAGAAGCCCCTGGAATTGAAGCAATATCATTGCTTACACTGTGGTTCCTCCCCGACTTCTAAGCGTAACGTCGCATTTGTCGCCACCTTCAGTGCTGTAGGCATATACAACGTTGTTGCCTTCGGAAGCAGAGGCGTCGGCACCTGCAGAGGCGAACAGTGTGTTGCCTGGAGCAGTGCAGCAGACACCCCCTCCACAGTATTGCATTCGGGCCCAAGTGAACCGATATAACAATCACCACTTTGATACCTAGATACAAATAAGACTGTCAATCTGACAACGTATGTTGCATATTCAATAATCCTATGTCATAAGTTCAGGACTCTCCAGATAATAGTTTTGTGCTCTTGCAAAACAGACAGTAAGAATTTCAACTAAGTCGAGAATCGAAGCTCTTTTGCTCCCCCGGGTCGACATGGCCAATGAAGACGACTTCGCAGGGTGGTACAAGCAAGTTCTGATTAAGGGCGATATGGTGCACTATCCTGATTTGCCCGGATGCTTTATCTTGAAGGTACCCCGAAAGAAATTTTAGATACCGTTAGCCTCAACAATCTGAGCTGATGTGTACTGATAAAAATAGCCCACAGCATTTTTCATTTGGGAAGAAATCCGGAGGTGGTTCGATGTCCAGATGAGATCGGCGGGAGGAATTTCTCATTTCCACGCTTTCTTTCCCAGGATACTATACGAAAGAACGAGGGCCGCTTAGACGATACGATAAGTTATCAAAGCTTCCTTGGATGACCCAGATGTTGGCCACCATCTCACCACGAGTTAAAGAAGGTAATGTGCTAATCCTGATGCTTTTCGTTTGTGGAGAAGTACCACTTGAAAGAAAAATGTTCATGCACCCTCTGAGGTTGTGCTATATCCGTCCTACGCCAAGCAGATTCACACTCGGTTGTTCAGTGGGAGACGAAGGGGAGAGTGGCTCAGCCTTTACTTCAGGGCAATGAATGCCTCTGGCAAGAGTCTCACACAGCTCATCTTATGGAGTAAAGTGCTCTTGATGAGCTTGTGGAGATTATAATGTTTATATGCCTGCGTTTTTGAGCAACTGTTGGCTGTCCCTGTCACCAAGGGCTGGAAAGCTCGAAAAGGAAAATCAGTTGGCTCATTGTACACGGCCTCCGTTGAAGTGTATATTCCAGATGCTGGTTACAGCGTACAGGGTGGGTCCTGCAATGGACTGGGCCAGAATTACAGTAAAGTATTCGGGATAGCTGTTGAAGATCCTGAGAAGGATGTTGACGGGGCAGAGCGGAGACAGGGGCCGGGGAACAGAGACCACTTCTATATGGTTGGCAGAATTCCTGGAGTCTGTCATCTCGGGCCATTGGGATCATAGTGATGTCCCATGGTGACGACCGCGGAATTATTCTTCCCCCTCGTGTGGCGGAATCCAGGTTATCATTATTCCCGTCGATCTTAGAGGCATTGACCGCGGCGTGCGCCAGAGGCTCTACGAAGAATAGGTACTCTACAAAATGCACTCTCTTCCGAGGGCATCCGCGTTGAATCAGACCTGCGTGAATGGTACTCCCCTGGTTGGAAATTCTATGAGTGGGAACTTCGGGGAGTACCTCTCCATCTCAACTTTGGCCCTGAGGAGTCTGCTGACCACTTCGTTACTGCTGCTCGTCGCCATATTGCAGGAGAAGATGACAAGTCCACGATATCGATCTCTAACCTCTCAACTGGAGTTCTTACCCTCCTTTACGAAACACACAACAAGCTTTGTTCGCTCACCGAAAGCCGATTCAGTTCACAGCGTAATATAAGCTTCGTATAATACACAGAAGGGGAGAGGCGGGGTTGGTCCAGTAACCAGTTAGCGCGGCGCCTTCTTGGACGGTCATATACATCGAAGGTAGCAGGCTGCAGCTTCACTCTTCCACATTCCGCTTTCAACGTGCTGTCCGTCTATCATGGCACCAACTTGGAGATTCCAGCCCACTCCTACATTTAAACTACCAGTGGACGTTGGGTTACGCATTGCGAGAGGAGGAGGGCTATTGGGATCGGCTGGCCTTGAGACTGATGGATTGGAAACGAAAGTATCCCGGCTCCGGAATGCCTTGCCGGGTTATGCTCTTTGGTGAGAGTGCGGTGGATAAGACATTCAGATCAGTGGTGGAGAAGGTCTTTATCCAGGAATTTGGTAGTGTTCCACAGATCCTGGGGCTGCGGAGTTTGCCAGACTTTCAGTCTTTGGGGTACATCGTGATGGTTCTAGAGGGCCAGCTGCATAGTGCATATATTTCAACTTTGTCTTAACTGGGAAATTTTCAGATTCTGATGATTCACTGATCAAGTAGTTGCAACTGGCTTGTTAATTCCTTAGTGGCCAGTATATGTAAATATTAGTGTTAGAAAGGTTAATTCTAGCAAAAAAGAGAAATAAGCAGATTATCCATTATGAAAAGAAATATTACTAGCTAATAGGGCTATAGATGATAATCGTCATTCCCCCATAGTCATCTGTGTCATCCATGCTTTCTTGTTCCATCACCAGATTGCATCATAAGTACGGCATTGGCAGATTGCAAATACACCAGAAGACCTCCCTTTCCCAGCCCCCGCTGAGGTCCAGAAATGATCCTTTTACGTACTGAAGTGTATCTGGTCTGTTGCAGTATGTTTCTGTTGACAGGCAACATGGGCGTTTTACTACATATCAGTGGAGATTGACGAAAGTTCTATTCTGATTGCATAAAGATATGATGATGTGGTTCAATGGATTGATATACGAAATTAATCTACACCTTCCAGTTCTATAATCAGAGCATGCAGACCTTGGTACTTTAATAGTAGACAAACATATTACTGAGGTAGTGTCAAAGTACCATGGATATCAGTCCTTGCATGAAATTTACAAAATCATTACAGTATCAGTGATGAGGATTTCAACATGTTTTGGTGGTTATGGGATATACCTATCAGGGTAGATAAATCTGTTAACTAGGTAAGTATTGGTAATCAATGGCAATAAGTACAAGTAGTATATAGTTGGTCACTAAGGTAATGAGACTAATTGCTGTCGTCCTCGGTGGAGTTCTAATATAACCTCATGAGTCCAGAAGATTACAATTAGGGTGAGATCCTATACATGCAAGGTGATGATGTAGCCCACAAGCCTGCTCTGTACATGGAGTATCTACTTAACTACATTAACTACACGTGATTCCTTCAGAGAATAATATGAAACTAGCCTTCTCACCTCTGTCCCAATCAGCATGATAAGTCAGGTACCCTTACCACATAGTATCTGGTATTCACTGCAACAGGTATACAAGGTGGAGTCTTTAGGACACGGAATGTTGCTTTATAAGCTTCTTTTTCTCATCTTCTTG
This sequence comes from Aspergillus oerlinghausenensis, assembly GCA_014250555.1. Taxonomy (NCBI): domain Eukaryota; kingdom Fungi; phylum Ascomycota; class Eurotiomycetes; order Eurotiales; family Aspergillaceae; genus Aspergillus; species Aspergillus oerlinghausenensis. The sequence continues at coordinate 133,363 of JAAKEQ010000040.1, read as the reverse complement.
ACCATTTTTGCACGTGCTGTCCTTTTCGATTCCCAACCCACTCATTCACAGCTCATCGTTCTCCAGCCCGCTGATCCTCATCGCACTCTTTCGGAACTTGGCAACGCCCAACCAGGTGTTACAGAACTTCCTGAATCTGAGCTGGCTCTTGCTGATTCAAATTGTAGCCCGCGGTATAAATTCTATGGTCAGGGGAACTGGATTTACACGTTAGCGCAGTGATGCTTTGAGCAATGAGACAACGTCACGGTTGTTATGCAGGAGCAAGCGAACCCTTCGTATTATTGGGAGGCGCTTGGCATGGTTGTGGGCAAAAACCCCTATCATGGAGAACCGCAAGCGCCGTGGGATCGAACGGCTTCAACTCTGGCAAGAATTCGAGTGATGGTCCTGTAAAGAATCAGGTTGCCGAGATTAAGGCAGACCTCTGCTCTGGCAAAGATTATAATGTCTTGGTCCTTTACACTCAAGAAGGGCCCTACTGGGAGGCTAACCGCTAATGACGCCATTGGTGAGAGAAGAAATTCCAAATAGGTCTCTGACAATGAAGGAGTTTATCTGCCGTGGTAAGGTAGGCAGAATGTAAGCTATACCCTCACCTGCTTCCCATGTCCAATGCACAACCAACCTGGAAATATCCCCTTGTGGCTGCCAGATCTGTTGCTTTTACTGCATGACTTGGTGCATATAGGAGGCGCCTGGGCATACAGCAAACATACCTACCTAACATATGTTGCTAGCTCCTTAGTCCCTCCAAGTCTTTGTAATTTTGGCTATTGTTATGCGCGTCATTCCCCTCAGTATGGGTTGGAATCAACCGTAAGAATCCGAGTTTATGGAGTTGTGTTGTCAGCCATATCTTACCGCTATTATATCCGGCAAATTATTGGAAATTAGGATCTACTGAATTTAGGCTGGGCCAATCAGATTGCTTAATTCTATTATGAATTTAACTCACCTATTTAAACAGAGTTTGCAGAGTTTTTATTTAGTTAATTATAAATAGTCTATTTATTAGCTAGATTGCCAGGAATCAGACCTTCTCTTAATCCTAAATCACACCTATTACTAGTGATTACCATAGAATCATAGTATTTAGGGATTAGTTAATAGTTATAAGCCTGGTATAATTAACTATTACTAGATATCTATATAAGTAAAACAATACTTACACCCCTAAAGGCACCTATATTACCAGAGTAATAGGTGAAGCTATTTATAACAGCTATCTCAGCAACCTAACTAGTAAATATACCTAATTATTTAATTACTATGGATTCTGTGCCTATGCAGAGGGTCCTAATTATTCTAGATTAGCTAGATAATTAGTAGGCATGGATTAGATACATCTAAATACTTGCAGAGTAGAAATGGGTCTAGAAATATATTAATCTAGATAATAAGATAATAATAATTAAAAGACTAATAGAGCTAATACTACTATAGCCACCTAAGCCTATTAATTTATTAATAACTACTAAGTAATCTAATTAGCTAGATCTATATAAGTAATATAATTATAAGGAGAGGAAGTTTAAATAAGAGGAGAATAATATCTATACTATATAATAAGCAATCTAATTAATAATTAGCTAATATTATTAGTATATTATTAAGAAATAGGAGACTATAAGGTAAATAATTATCAAGCTCTAGGCAAAGTTAAAGCTAGATAAGATAATATACTAATTAGAATTAAATATTTAATATACTAAGATTAGCCTAAAGAGGCATAATTAAAGCATTAAAAAATAGCTAAGTAAATAGGAGAATCTTATTAGTAAATATAAAGATATAGAACTAAAAGATCTTACTAGATACACTACTATACTTAAATTTATTAATATAGTAAGAGAGATAGATCTAGCCTATAGAGCTATTTAGCAGTAGAAGCTTTAGGAAGACCTAATACTTCTAATATATAATAAAATCATAGAGTTCTAACATTAAATTAGTAAATTAGAATTAAGATATAGTGGCTAATAGTAATTAAATCATGCCTTTACTACTTTCTAAGGATAATCTAATTAAATAAACTAATCTAATTAAGTAAACTAATTTAATTAAGTAAACTAATCATAACTCCTACAGCAGAACTACCTATATAGAGGGAAATATTATTATACTAATTACTACTATCTTATACTAGAAAAACAGCCTTCTAGCTAGAAGCCAGATCTAAAGATAGCTAAATAGATTAAGAATAAGATAAAAGGTAGTAAAAAGGTGTAAGAAGCTATTAAGTAAGTAATTAAGTAAGTAAATTAGAAAATAGACTAATTAGAATAGCTAGTTATATAAATAGCTATAAGCATTATTTAAATATTAATAGAGTAGGGTAAATAGAATAATATATCTACTAGTAAATAGACTAATCAGCATACAGTAATCAGAATAGAAGAAGCACTAGATATCTATACCTACCTATTAGGCAGAAGGAAAGTATTTGAACTATAAGATAGCTAGATAGCAGATACTAGGGCTGATATATATATCTATAATAATTAAAGCCATCTATCTAACTTCTATCTAGTTAATGATAAGGCTATTTAATTTAGTAACTTACACTGTCGCGGGCTAGAAGCCTTAGAAACCTATGACCTAGGTTTGGACGGTAAGAAATCACTAAGGAAGGAATCTAGCTAGGGCCGCAGTGGCCGAACATAAAGGGGTGCACAGCTAGTATGTGGGTCACATGATTAGTAGCTGGTGTCCAGTTCAGATATGACTTTGCAGGTGTCATATAGCTGGCGGCCAGCCCCAACATATCAGCCAGAGCCAAAGATCATTGATGCCTTAGGCAGATAGTGAGTGCTTAGTAAGCTCAAGTACTTAGTGGGCCCTGCCTGCTACACTACCCCCCCCCCCCTCTTTCTAAAATGGGCATTTTGGCCGGGGCTAAAATCAGTGGATCTTAGCTTCCTGGCTGGGGTTGAAATTAGTAGATCTTAGCTTCCTGGCTAGGGTTGAAATCATTACTCCCTAGTTAACTTAGCTAGAGCTGAAATTACTGGATCTTCCCTCCTAAATATTAAGTACTATAGTATCTATAAGGTTTATAGCTAGCTCCTATATAGGGTGCTTATAGCCTACCTATTTAACTAAGTATTCTATATAGTGGCCTTACCTAATTTACTTCTCCCATTTATCTAAGATTTTCTTAACTATAAATTTGGCTTCACCATCTACCAGCTTAGGGGGTGGCTAATAGTTATTATTTAACTAGCTTAGGAATAGATTATCTATAGCAGGCTGAAGGAGGCTAATATAAAATATATTATATATACCTAGTAGTATATCTAGCTAGTAGGCATATAATCTAATAACTTCTAGTACTATAAACTTTATATACTATATATTAAGCTTCTGGCTTAGGTAGTTTATTTAAATATTCTATAAGTCTAACTATACTTTTAAGTTAATAGTATAGCATGGAGCTACTAGGTAAGAGTAGTTTAAATATTCCTCTTAATATTACTAGGTAGTAGCTAGCTCTAACTAGGCTATATCTATAACTTCTTTTATCTTTATAATAATTACCTTAGCCCTCTTCTTTAATAAATATACTATATCTTAAGCAGCTACCTCTTAATCTAATAGCTTAACCTCTAAAGACTTAATATTATACCTATAGTCTAAGAAGAAGGGGCTAACTCCTATACTTATAGTATCCTAACTATTAATAGCTAGTTAGGCTATTAGTAGTAATAACTTCTAGTTAGTCTAGGTATAGTTATAGAAGTTTTATAGGTAAGCCTTTAATATAGTATTTATTTATTTAATCTATCTATCTGTCTATAGGTGAAAGGCTATTAAGAGTTATTATTTAATATCTAGCTACTTATAGAAATACTCCTAGAATTAGTTAATAAACTATAGACTATAATCTAATATAATTATACTAGGGATACTATAGTACCTAATAAACTAATTAATTAATAGCTATACTATTATTTTAGAGTCTATTTACTTATAGGATACTAGGATCATACCTTTTCTAAGTTAATTACTAATTACTATAATATCCTTATAGCTGTTAGAGGTAGGTAGCTTTATAATAAAGTTAATAATAATCTTATACTATTTATAATCTAAAATTAGTAATAACTTTAGCAGTCCCTAGTATTACTTATACTATATATAGTTAGTGCTATACTTATTATAGTTCTATATAAACTATTAGATATCTATAGAGAGTTCTAGCTAATAGAAGTTCTAGGTAACTATTATATATAATATATTCTTTCCTAGGTAGCTAGTTAATACTAAGTTATAGGTCTCCTATAAGATCCTTATTTATAGTAGTTTAGAGTTAGGGACCTATTTACAGCCCTAGTATAGTAAGTAGCTATCTAGTAATATAGAATACTTAGTAATTAATACTTATATATATAACTCCTTTAGGAATTAGGTAGCTCCTTCCTCTATAGCTTATTATATCTCCCTTAAGCTAGTATTATTTAGTTCTGCTTCCTTCTAATACTTTTCTAGTAGCAGGGGCATCCCCTTTATTAGTACTATAGATAAGGTTATATAGTAATACTAGCTACTTAGTGACCTTATATCCTAGTTAGATACTACTTTATAGGTGTAGGATATATATACATATATTTAACTAGTAATAGTCTATAGTAGTATTAAGTAGTAGTCTCATGCCTTAAGCCTATTATCTTCTACATCCTGTAGCATGTCCTATTCCCTTTAGGATAGGGTATTAGGCTAAGCAGCTAGTTTCCTAGGCTAATAATACATCTTATAATTAAATTAGCTTAACTAGTATAACTAATATATTTATTATTTATTAAGCCTTTAGACTGTCTTAAAGTATTTAAGGTTATAGTAGTCTATAATAAGCTTAAATTTAGATAAGCTAATCAGCTCTAATTCCTACTTCTTAAGTATATTAACTATAGCTAGTAGCTCCTTATTATAGATCTTATAGTTATACTCTACTAGTATATTCCTTCTAGAGATATAGGTAACTAGCCTTAGCATACTATTATTATTATACTATAATATAGTAGCCCCTATTACCTAGTTTAAGGTATTAATTTTAACTACTATTCTTTAGTTAGGGTTAAACTATATAAGAATTAGGGCTATTATAAATATCTTCTTTAATAGCTTAAAGGCCTTTGCCTACTTATCTCCCTATATAAAGAAGGCTCTCTTATATATTAGTACTATTAATAACTATATTATATCTAAAAAGTTCTATATAAACTAGTAATAGAAGTTTATAAAACTAAGGAATAATTATATACTATATATAGAGATAGAGGCCTGCTATTTTAATATAGCTTTTATCTTATTAAGATCTATTTATATACCTTTACTAGCTTCTATTATAAACCTAAGGTACTTTATACTTTTTATCTTAAACTTATACTTATTAATATCTAGCTATAATCCTATATCCTTTAGGTGTTTAAGTACTTAGTAAATATATTATTAATACTTAGTTAATAAGCTATTAATAAAGATTAGCATATTATTAATATATATAGAGGTAAATTTATCTAGGAAGTCCTAAAGTATCTAGTTAATATACTATTAGAAGGTGCTAGGTGTGTTTACTATACTAAAGAGGGTAATTAGCTATTTAAATAAGTTAAATTATATATAGAAGGCTGTTAATTATTTATCTCCTAGGGTAATATAAATCTTATAAAAAGTAGTAATAATATCTAGTTTAGTAAACTACTTAGCCTTTATAATATATTCTAGGGTCTTATTAATTAAGGGGAGTAGGTACTAATCCTTCTTTATAATAGTATTTAGGGTATAATAATTAATATAGAATTATAACCTACCTCCTAGCTTATAGATAAAGAGCACTAGTGCTATAACCACAGAGCTACTAGCATAAATAAACCCCTTTTCTAGTAGCTTAATTAATGTTTTCTATAGTATTAGGAGCTCTCTATAAGATATGCTATATAATAGCCCCTATAGTAGCTCTATTAGCTTCCCTTTTTCATCCTTAATAAGCTCTATCTAATAATTAACTCTAGGGTGGTATAGTAGTAGCCTATTAGCCTACTTCCTGTTAAATACTTCTAGGAACTTATAGTAATATGCTAGTAGCTTTATAGCTAGGTTAGTATACTTCTTAACTTATAGTACCTTCTTAATATCCTTAATACTAGCTATAAAGATCTATATAGTCTTATCCTTTCTTTATTATTAGTAATAGACTATAAACCCTTAGGTATTAATCTACTTTACTACTAGCTTTAGCTTATTCTTAATGCTCTTAATAGTAGAGCTATCTATAAATTTTAGCTAGGGTTCTTCTACTTTAATAGTGGCCTTCTAGTCCACCATCCATAGGGTCCCTAATATTAGGTTAGTCTTATTACCTAGCTTTAGTACTATATATATATAGACTATATATTAGTAGTTACTACTAATATCTAGTAAAAAGTAGGTAATAGTTGAAATAATACTCCTAGTTATACTAGTATAGTTATTAAGATAGATTAGCCTAATCTTTATTTACTCTAGTTATAGCTTTTATATAAAGTATTTAGTTATAACTGTGTAAGATATATATCTAGTATCTAGTAGAATTCTATAGTTATGTTCCTTATTAACTATTCCTAATATAATAAATTTAGGGGTGTTAAATCTAATAGTCTATTAAAATTATCTATAACTAGTAAGTACATCTTCCCTAGGATATAGGTAATGCCAGCTCTTTAGCTATATTAACTATTTAATTAGCCCCTGTGAGAGTCTTTTTATAGGGATAACTTATTTTCTAACTTATTTTCTTTATTATCTTTAAGCAGGGGTCTGATAGCTTAAGAAGTATATAATAGTTTTAGCTCCTTATTCTAAGGGGGAATAGCTTCTAGGTACTAGCATCCTTTAATTATATAGTCTAATACTCTATAATATAAGTATCTTTCTTTACTATAGTAATAGGACAGCTTTATTTTATTAACTTATTTAGCACAGCACTAATAGCAAGCTAGGGTTATAGAAGAGGGCTCCTAATCTATAGTATTATTAGAACTAGTTACAGCTAGGGAAGGGTTTACTAAGGGTATAGGGGTATATGTAGCATAGCTATAGCTAGTAGTCTGTATATCTCTTCTATACTAATTAGAATAGCCTGACCTTCTTATATATAGGGCTTCCACTTAGTTAGCTACTTATTATACTTAATAATAGTAGTCTATAAAGGTCTCTTCCTTCTAGATATCTATTAGTACTTCCTTTACTTTAAAGCTTAGGACACTATCTAAATAGTTCTTCTTTACTTTATTAGACTAGGAGTAGCCCCTAGCTTCTATTAATAGTTAATTAAGGTCTGCTAGCAGCTTATTAAATAGATAATTACCTTAATACAGGGTTTATAGTTCTTATAGGGCTTTCTTACTCTAGCCCTAGTTAAGGAACATAAGGTTAAGCTAGTTATATAGGCTATTTAAGGTTGCCTGTATTATATTTAGGTCATTCCTATACTAATCTATCTAAGAGGCTATAGCTGCTATAGTATTACCCTTAAGTCTGCTAAATATATACTATAAGCACCTATAGTAGGAGCTAATTATAGCTTAATTAAGTAGTAATTTTACCTATAACTTAGAGTAAAAGGTCTAGTATATAGTCTTATTAGTGCTGTTATACATCTCTATATTAGGTAGAATAGGCTTTAGCCTCTTTGCTAGGTCTTCTATAGGGGTTAGTAAGGAAGGAGTTACCTAGGGAGTATATACTACTGTAGTAGTAGTAGCTATTTATTATTCCTTTAGCTAAGCTATTTAATTAGTAATATTTTATAACTATTAGGCTATTTAGGCTATAAGGTTTACCTATATATTACTCTATGGTGCTAGTCACTCTTTACTAGTCCCTTCTAGGGAGGTAGACATCTGTAATAATGTATTATTATAGCTTATTCTATCTATTCTAGTTACCTTGCCTAATCTGTCTAGTTTATCTGGTTTATCTAGTTCATTTAGTTTGTCTGGTTTATCTAGTTCATCTAGTTTATCTGGTTTATCTAGTTTATCTGGTTTATCTGGTTCATCTGGTTTATCTGATTCATCTGGTTTATCTAGTTCATCTGGTTTATCTGGTTTGTCTGGTTTATCTAGTTTATTAGGTTTGTCTGGTTTATCTAGCTTATTAATAAGAGTAATTTCTATTATTGTGGGCTAGAAGCCTTAGAAACCTATAACCTAGGTTTAGATGGTAAGAAATTACTAAGGAAGGAATCTAGCTAGGGCTATAGTAGCTGAATATAAAGGGGTGCATAGCTAGTGTGTGGGTTATATGATTAGTAGCTAGTGTCCAGTTTAGATATGACTTTGTGGGTGTCATGTGGCTGGTGGCTGGCCCTAATATATTAGCCAGAGCCAAAGATCGTTGATGCCTCAGGCAGACAGCGAGTGCTTAGTAAGCTCGAGCACTCAGCGGGCCCTGCCCGCTACATACACACCCTAATTATTAGATATAGAACAGCTAAGGTCTATAGGGAGAGCCTAAATAGTAGTATCTATATACTAGAATTATCTTAAGTAGCATACATACCAGATTATTATACTAATATCATCTCTATAGGCCTTACTAATAAGAAATGTCACGGGCTAGAAGCCTTAGAAACCTATGACCTAGGTTTGGACGGTAAGAAATTGCTAAGGAAGGAATCTAGCTAGGGCTGCAGTGGCTGAACATAAAGGGGTGCATAGCTAGTGTGTGGGTCATGTGATTAGTAGCTGGTGTCTAGTTTAGATATAACTTTGTGGGTGTCACATGGCTGGCGGCCAGCCCTAATATATCAGCCAGAGCTAAAGATCATTAATACCTCAGGCAGATAGTAAGTGCTTAGTAAGCTTAAGTACTTAGTAGGCCCTGCCTACTACACTACCCCCCCCCCTCTTCCTAAAATGGGTGTTTTAGCTGGGGCTGAAATTAGTGGATCTTAGCTTCCTGGCTGGGGTTGAGATTAGTGGATCTCAGCTCCCTGGCTAGGGTCAAAATTATTACTCCCTAGTTAACTTAGCCAGAGCTAAAATCACTAGATCTTCCCTCCTAAATATTAAGCACTATAGTATCTACTAGGTTTGTAGCTAGCTCCTATATAGGGTGCTTATAGTCTACTTATTTAACTAAGTATTCTATACAGCAGCCTTGCCTAATTTGCTTCTCTTATTTATCTAAGATTTTCTTAACTATGAATTCAGCTTTACCATCTACTAGCTTAGGAGGTAGCTAGTAGTTATTATTTAACTAGCTTAGGAATAGATTATCTACAGTAGGCTGAAGGAGGCTAATATAGAATATATTATATATATCTAGTAGTATGTCTAGCTAGTAGGTATATAATCTAATAGCTTTTAGTACTATGAACTTTATATACTATATATTAAGCTTCTAGCTTAGGTAGTCTATTTAAATATTCTATAGGTCTAACTATACTTTTAAGTTAATAGCATAGCGTAGAGCTGCTAGGTAAGAGTAGTTTAAATATTCTTCTTAATATTACTAGGTAGTAGCTAGCTCTAACTAGGCTATATCTATAACTTCTTTTATCTTTATAATAATTACCTTAGCCCTCTTCTTTAGTAAATATATTATATCTAGAGCAGCTGCCTCTTAATTTAATAGCTTAATCTCTAAAGATTTAATATTATATCTATAGTCTAAGAAGAAGGGGCTAACTCCTATACTTATAGTATCCTAACTATTAATAGCTAGTTAGGCTATTAGTAGTAATAACTTCTAGTTAGTCTAGGTATAGTTATAGAAGTTCTATAGGTAAGCCTCTAATATAGTATTTATCTATTTAATCTATCTATCTGTCTATAGGTAAAAGGCTATTAAGAGTTATTATTTAATACCTAGCTACTTATAGAAGTACTCCTAGAATTAGCTAATAAACTATAGGCTGTAATCTAATATAATTATACTAGGGATGCTATAATACCTAATAAACTAATTAATTAATAGCTATACTACTATTTTAAAGTCTATTTATTTATAGGGCACTAGGATCATACCTTTTCTAAGTTAATTACTAATTACTATAATATCCTTATAGCTATTAGAGGTGGGTAGCTTTATAATAAAGTTAATAATAATCTTATACTATTTATAATCTAGAATTAGTAATAGCTTTAGCAGTCCCTAGTATTATTTATATTATATATAGTTAGTACTATACTTATCATAGTTCTATATAAACTATTAGATATCTATAGAGAGTTCTAGCTAATAGAAGTTCTAGGTAACTATTATATATAATATATTCTTTCCTAGGTAGCTAGTTAATACTAAGTTATAGGTCTCCTATAAGATCTATATTTATAGTAGTTTAGAGTTAGGGATCTATTTACAGCCCTAGTATAGTAAGTAGCTATCTAGTAATATAGAATACTTAGTAATTAATACTTATATATATAACTCCTTTAGGAATTAGGTGGCTTCTTCCTTTACAGCTTATTATATCTCCCTTAAGCTAGTATTATTTAGTTCTACTTTCTTCTAATACTTTTCTAGTAGCAGGGGTGTCCCCTTCACTAGTGCTATAGGTAAGGTTATATAGTAATACTAGCTACTTAGTAACCTTATATCCTGGTTAGATACTACTTTATAGGTATAGGATATATATATATATATTTAACTAGTAATAGTCTATAGTGGTATTAAGTAGTAGTCTCATGTCTTAAGCCTATTATCTTCTACATCCTATAGTATATCCTATTCCCTTTAGGATAGGGTATTAGGCTAAGCAGCTAGTTTCCCAGGCTAATAGTATATCTTATAATTAAATTAGCTTAACTAGTATAACTAATATATCTGCTGTTTATTAAGCCTTTAGACTATCTTAAAGTATTTAAGGTTATAGTAGTCTATAATAAGCTTAAATTTAGGTAAGCTAATTAGCTCTAATTCCTACTCCTTAAGTATATTAACTATAGCTAGTAGCTCCTTATTATAGATCTTATAGTTACACTCTGCTAGTATATTCCTCCTAGAGATATAGGTAACTAGCCTTAGCATGCTATTATTATTATACTATAATATAGTAGCCCCTATTACCTAGTTTAAGGTATTAGTTTTAACTACTATCCTTTAGTTAGGGTTAAACTATATAAGAATTAGGGCTATTATAAATATCTTCTTTAATAGCTTAAAGACCTTTACCTACTTATCTCCCTATATAAAGAGGGCTCCCTTATATATTAGCACTATTAATAGCTATACTATATCTAAAAAGTTCTGTATAAACTAGTAATAGAAGTTTATAAAACTAAGAAATAATTATATACTATATACAGAGGTAGGGGCCTGCTATTCTAATATAGCTTTCACCTTATTAAGATCTATTTATATACCCTTACTAGCTTTTATTATAAACCTAAGGTACTTTATGCTTTTTATCTTAAACTTATACTTATTAATATCTAGCTATAATCCTGCATCCCTTAGGTATTTAAGTACTTAGTAAATATATTATTAGTACTTAGCTAATAAGCTATTAGTAAAGATCAGCATATTATTAATATATATAGAGGTGAATTCATCTAGGAAGTCCTAAAGCATCTAGTTAATATACTATTAGAAGGTACTAGGTGTATTTGCTATGCTAAAGGGGGTAACTAGCTATTTAAATAAGCTAAATTATATATAGAAGGCTATTAACTATTCATCTCCTAGGGCAATGCAGATCTTATAGAAAGTAGTAATAATATCTAGTTTAGTGAACTACTTAGCTTTTATAATATATTCTAGGGTCTTATTAATTAAGGAGAGTGGGTACTAATCCTTCTTTATAATAGTGTTTAGGGTATAATAGTTAATATAGAATTATAATCCACCTCCTAGCTTATAGGTAAAGAGCACTAGTGCTGTAGTTATAGAGCTACTAGCATAAATAAACCCCTTTTCTAATAGCTTAGTTAATATTTTCTATAATACTAGGAGCTCTCTATAAGATATGCTATATAATAGCCCCTATAGCAGCTCTATTAGCTTCCCTTTTTCATCCTTAATAAGCTCTATCTAATAATTAACTCTAGGGTAGTATAGTAGTAGCTTGTCAGCCTACTTCCTATTAAATACTTCTAGGAACTTATAGTAATGTACTAGTAGCTTTATAGCTAGGTTAGTATACTTCTTAACTTATAGTGCCTTCTTAATATCCTTAATACTAGCTATAAAGATCTATATAGTCTTATCCTTTCTTTATTATTAGTAATAGACTATAAATCCTTAGGTACTAATCTACTTTACTACTAGCTTTAGCTTATTCTTAATACTCTTAATAGTAGAGCTATCTATAAATCTTAGCCAGGGTTCTTCTACTTTAATAGCAGTCTTCTAGTCTACTATCTATAGGGTCCCTAGTATTAGGTTAGTCCTATTACCTAGCTTCAGCACTATATATACATAGACTATATATTAATAGTTACTACTAATATCTAGTAAGAAGTAGGTAATAGTTGAAATAATACTCCTAGTTATACTAGCATAGTTATTAAGGTAGATTAGCCTAATCTTTATTTACTCTAGTTATAGCTTTTATATAAAGTATTTAGCTATAACTATATAAGATATATATCTAGTATCTAGTAGAATTCTATAGTTATATTCCTTATTAACTATTCCTAATATAATAAATTTAGGGGTGTTAAATCTAATAGTCCACTAAAATTATCTATAATTAGTAAGTATATCTTCCCTAGGATATAGGTAATATTAGCTCTTTAGCTATATTAACTATTTAACTAGCCCCTATAAGAGTCTTTTTATAGGGGTAACTTATTTTCTAACTTATTTTCTTTATTATCTTTAAGCAGGGGTCTAATAGCTTAAGAAGTATATAGTAGTTTTAGCTCCTTATTCTAAGGGGGAATAGCTCCTAGGTACTAGCATCCTTTAATTATATAGTCTAATACTCTATAATATAAGTATCTTTCTTTATTATAATAATAGGATAGCTCTATTTTATTAACCTATTTAGTATAGCACTAATAATAAGCTAGGGTTATAGAAGAGGGCTCCTAATCTATAGTATTATTAGAACTAGTTATAACTAGGGAAGGGTTTACTAGAGGTGTAGGGGTATATATAGTATAGCTATAGCTAGTAGTCTGCACATCTCTTCTATACTAATTTAAATAGCCTAACCTTCTTATATATAGGGCTTCTACTTAGTTAGCTACTTATTATACTTAATAATAGTAGTCTATAAAGGTCTCTTCCTTCTAGATACCTACTAGTGCTCCCTCTACTTTAAAGCTTAAGGCACTATCTAAATAGTTCTTCTTTACTTTATTAGACTAGGAGTAGCCCCTAGCTTCTATTAATAATTAATTAAGGTCTGCCAGTAGCTTATTAAATAGATAATTACCTTAATATAGGGTTTATAGTTCTTATAGGGCTTTCTTACTCCAGCCCTAATTAAGGAATATAAGGTTAAGCTAGTTATATAGGCTATTTAGGGTTGCCTATATTATATTTAGGTTATTCCTATACTAATCTATTTAAGGGGCTATAGCTGCTATAGTATTACCCTTAAGTCTGCTAAATATATACTATAAGCACCTATAGTAGGAGCTAATCATAGCTTAATTAAGTAGTAATTTTACCTATAGCTTAGAGTAAAAGATCTAGTATACAGCCTTATTAGTGCTATTATATATCTCTATATTAGGTAGAATAGGCTTTAGCCTCTTCACTAGGTCTTCTATAGGGGTTAGTAAGGAAGGAGTTGCCTAGGAAGTATATACTACTATAGTAGTAGTAGCTATTTATTATTCCTCTAGCTAAGTTATTTAATTAGTAATATTTTATAACTATTAGGCTATTTAGGCTATAAGGTTCACCTATATATCACTCTATAGTGCTGGTCACTCTTCACTAGTCCCTTCTAGGGAGGTAGACATCTATAATAATATATTATTATAGCTTATTCTATCTGTTCTAATTATCTTACCTAATCTATCTAGTTTATCTAGTCCATCTAGTTCATCTAGTTCATCTAGTTAATCTAGTTCATCTGGTTTGTCTGGTTCATCTAGCTCATCTAGCTTATCTGGTTCATCTAGTTCATCTGGTTCATCTAGTTCATCTGGTTCATCTGGTTCGTCTGGCTTATTAATAAGAGTGATTTCTATTATCATGGGCTAGAAGCCTTAGAAACCTATAACCTAGGTTTAGATAGTAAGAAATCACTAAGGAAGGAATCTAGCTAGGGCTGCAGTGGCCAAATATAAAGGGGTGCATAGCTAGTATGTGGGTCATGTAATTAGTAGCTAGTGTCCAGTTTGGATATGACTTCGCGGGTGTCACATGGCTGGTGGCCAGCCCCAATATATCAGCCAGAGCCAAAGATCGTCGATGCCTCAGGCAGACAGCGAGTGCTTAGTAAGCTCGAGCACTCAGCGGGCCCTGCCCGCTACAAGAAAGGCTACTTCCAGAATCAATACCTATAGCTTATTAAAGATAAGGCAGGTAATCTAATCATTTATACCCAGAAGTAATTTAAATTAGATATTATTAAGTATAATCTAATTTCTAAAATAGAAAGAGCAGTGTTCATAGCAGCTATTAATATTAAAAAGTTAATAATACCTCTCTAGAATAAGGTAATAACTAAGATATAGTATAAATAGCTAGCTTATACTAGTAATAAAGTAGTATCCTATCTTAAAGATATTACTAAAGGTATAGAGGTTATTCTATACCTAGTTATAAACTATAAAATATGCCTACTAGCAAAGGTAAAGAGGCAGATATTAAGGAGGCCCCTAGAGCAAGCTACTAAAGTATTTAAATATATATATTTCAATCTTATTCTACTAGAAAGCATAGATAATAGTAATAAATAGGTTATCTATTTCCTTAATAATATAACTAGCTAGTATACAGCCTATACTACCCATATAAAGTCAGATCTAAGGAAATACATAGACATCTACCTTATATAGATTAAATATTAGTATAGAGTAAAGCCATAACACCTCTATTTAGACTAGGAGCAAACACTTAGCATATAGTATATTAACTAATATAATACTAAAGGCATTAAAATTAAATACTCTATATACTATATATATAACTAGAATAGTAAAATTAAATTAGCAGGTAAGGCTATTATTATTATAGCTAGATTACTACTACTAGGCGTAAGATTACTATCTAAGTTATGGAATTATGCTATCTAAGTAGCTATTTATATTAATAATTAATGCCTGTGGTGGAATTATAATTTATAGAAGGAAGTAGAATAATACCTAGATTATATTAATAGGAGAGAAGTTAGCTTAGGACTAGATACACCTATTTAGATCATACTATATGAAAAGCTATATAGAAAGAAACTAAATCTTACTAACCTAAGGGTCTATAGCTACAGGGTGTATATATACTATAAGAGTATCCTAAAACTAGATAAGATGGTGCTGTAAGCCTAGGTAGGCTATCTCATCAGCTATATAGCCTCTAATATCTAGAAGATATAGGATCTAAAGGTAAACACTATCACTAATAAGTAAGATATTAAATTTAATAAAGAAATCATATTTAATCTAGATTATCTATTTCATATACTATCTATTTAAATTAAAATACCTTAGGAGCCTATGGTAGTGTAGTAACTACTAGAGATTAATATTAAAGAGATCTAATACTCTAAAGCAGAATATAATAATAATTTAATTCTAAATAAAGGCAGTAGCCCCTCAGGGGGTGAGGCTAGAGATAAGGTTATAGTAGATATTAAAGTTAGATCTTAGGGGGTAAATATCATGGATATAAGTAAGAGTAGTAAGTAAATTAACTAATTAGATAAGATAATAGAAAATAATAAATATCATCTACTAATACCTAAACCAACTCTGTCCCTAAATCCAGTGTAATCCACTAAGCTAATCTATATATCTATATGAATCCCTAGAGTATGGGATAATAGCCTATATACAGTAATTCTAATTTAAACTAATTAGAGGCCCTAAATACCTAGTGAAAATAATAATAAAGAACTACTAGATCTGATAGATGCTTTACTAATTTACTAATATAATAATTCCCTAGGAAGATAGCTTCTTACTAGTATGCTTAATTAAATAAGCCTAGAGCTAGAAGAATAGCTAGAACTAGTAGTATATAAACTACCTCTATAGCCTTTAAAAGAGATATATAGAGATTTCTTTATAGATAATATTCTGTATTATAAATAGGAGAGGAAGCCTAAGAAAAATATATATATCTTATGCACGGAAGAAACAGGCTCTTAATAAGAGGAGAAAGAGAAGAAGATAAAAAATATATACTATCTATTTAGTACTTTCTTATAGGCTGTGTTTAAATAGCTACCTTAACTAGGTAGGAAGTATTAAAGCTAGCTTCTATCACCCCCTAAGAGCTATTAAGATATTAAGAACTATCTACTTAAAGATCTCTTCTATGCTACAGCAGACCTTAAATATAATATATTAGTAGCCTAAAATACCTAGAAGAAAGTTAGATTTCCTAGTGGAAAGCAGGTATTACTATTAATATAGGTCTTTATATATAAATTTAATAATAATAATTATCTCCTTAAGGCAAAAGGATGAATCTATATATAAGATAATTTATAGATTATAAATAGGAAGGATACTATAGTAATAACCCTAGTTATATAAATATTTAGAATACTAATAGCACTAATAGTAGTATTTAATCTAGATATTTAATAACTAGATATAACTAACACTTTTATTAACAGCCTTCTTAATAAAGAGGTATACACCTAGATAGTAGCTAGATACTTAGAATAAGGCTATATTTAGTAGCTAAATCAAGCCCTCTATAGCCTATATAGGTCACCCTATCTATGGTAGAAAGAGCTAACTAGAACCCTTAAATCTCTTAGATTTCACCCTATTAATAAAGACACGTGCCTCTATACTAATAATAAGATGATTATTATAATATTTATTAATAATATACTATTTCTCTACTAAAGAGAATTAAAATTATATGTAGATTAGGTAATTACTAGACTATAAGCTAAATATAATTTCTATAATTTAGGAGATGCCAGCACCTTTCTAAGTATTAAGATATAGTAAGATATGTAGCGGGCAGGGCCCGCTGAGTGCTCGAGCTTACTAAGCACTTGCTGTCTGCCTGAGGCATCAATGATCTTTGGCTCTGGCTGATATGTTGGGGCCAGCTGCCAGCCACATGACACCCACAAAGTCATATCTAAACTGGATACTAGCTACTAATCATATGACCTATATACTAGCTATGCACCCCTTTATGTTTAGCCACTGCAGCCCTAGCTAGATTCCTTCCTTAGTAATTTCTTACTGTCTAAACCTAGGTCATAGGTTTCTAAGGCTTCTAGCCTGTGATAATAGAAATTGCTCTTATTAATAAGCCAGATGAACTAGATAAACCAGATGAACTAGATAAACTAGATAAACTATAGATAAGCTAGATAAGCCAGATGAACTAGATGAACCAGATGAACTAGACAAACCAGATGAACCAGATGAACTAGATAGACTAGATGAACTAGACAGATTAGGCAAGATAACTAGAATAGATAGAATAAGCTATAATAATATATTATTACAGATGTCTATCTCCCTAGAAGGGACTAGTAAAGAGTAACTAGCACTATAGAGTAATATGCAGGTGAACCTCATGGCTTAAATAGCCTAATAGTTACAAAATATTACTAATTAAATAGCTTAGCTAGAGGAATAATAAATAGCTACTACTACTATAGTAGTATATACTCCCTAAGTAACTCCTTCCTTACTAACCCCTATAGAAGACCTAGTAAAGAGGCTGAAGCCTATTCTACCTAATATAGAGATATATAATAGCACTAATAAGGCTGCATACTAGACCTTTTACTCTAAGCTATAGGTAAAATTACTACTTAATTAAGCTATAATTAGCTCCTACTATAGGTGCTTATAGTATATATTTAGTAGACTTAAGGGTAATGCTACAGCAGCTATAGCCCCTTAGATAGATTAGTATAGGAATGACCTAAATATAATATAGGTAACCCTAAACAGCCTATATAACTAGCTTAACCTTATATTTCTTAACTAGGGCTGGAGTAAGAAAGCTCTATAAGAACTATAAACCCTATATTAAGGTAATTATCTATTTAATAAGCTACTGGCAGACCTTAATTAATTATTAATAGAAGCTAGGGGCTACTCTTAGTCTAATAAAGTAAAGAAGAACTATTTAGATAGTACCCTAAGCTTTAAAGTAGAGGGAGTACTAGCAGGTGTCTAGAAGGAAGAGACCTTTATAGATTATTATTATTAAGTATAATAAGTAGCTAACTAAGTAGAAGCCTTATATATAAGAAGGTTAGGCTATTTAAATTAGTATAGAAGAGATATATAGACTACTAGCTATAGCTACACTATATATACCCCTATGCCCCTAGCAAACCCTTCCCTAGTTATAACTAGTTCTAATAATACTATAGATTAGGAGTCCTCTTCTATAACCCTAGCTTATTATTAGTACTATACTAAATAGGTTAATAAAATAGAGCTGTCCTATTACTATAGTAAAGGAAGATACTTATATTATAAAGTATTAGACTATATAATTAAAGGATGCTAGTACCTAGGAGCTATTTCCTCTTAGAATAAGAAGCTAAAACTACTATATACTTCTTAAGTTATTAGACCCCTGCTTAAAGATAATAAAGAAAATAAGTTAGAAAATAAGTTACCCCTATAAAAAGACTCTCACAGAGGCTAGTTAAATAGTTAATATAGCTAAAGAGCTAGTATTACTTATATCCTAGGGAAGATATACTTACTAGTTATAGATAATTTTAGTAGACTATTAGATTTAACACCCCTAAATTTATTATATTAGGAATAGTTAATAAGGAATATAACTATAGAATTCTACTAGATACTAGATATATATCTTATATAGTTATAGCTGAATGCTTTATGTAAAAGCTATAACTAGAGTAAATAAAGATTAGGCTAATCTACCTTAATAACTATGCTAGTATAATTAGGAGTATTATTTTAACTATTACCTACTTCTTACTAGATATTAGTAGTAACTACTAATATATAGTCTATATATATATAATACTAAAGCTAGGTAATAGGACTAACCTAATACTAGGGACCCTATAGATAGTAGACTAGAAGGCTATTATTAAAGCAGAAGGACCCTAGCTAAGATTTATAGATAGCTCTACTATTAAGAGTATTAAGAATAAGCTAAAGCTAGTAGTAAAGTAGATTAGTACCTAAGGATTTATAGTCTATTACTAATAATAAAGAAAGGATAAGACTATATAGATCTTTATAGCTAGTATTAAGGATATTAAGAAGGCACTATAAGTTAAGAAGCATACTAACCTAGCTATAAAGCTACTAGTATATTACTATAAGTTCCTAGAAGTATTTAATAGGAAGTAGGCTAATAAGCTACTATTATACTACCCTAGAGTTAATTATTAGATAGAGCTTATTAAGGATGAAAAAGGGAAGCTAATAAAGCTACTATAGGGGCTGTTATATAGTATATCTTATAGAGAGCTCCTAGTACTATAGAAAATATTAACTAAGCTGCTAGAAAAGGGGTTTATTTATACTAATAGCTCTATAGCTGTAGTACTAGTACTCTTTACCTATAAGCTAGGAGGTAGGTTATAATTCTATATTAATTATTATACCCTAAATATTATTATAAAGAAGGATTAGTACCTACTCCTCTTAATTAATAAGACCCTAGAATATATTATAAAAGCTAAGTAGTTTACTAAACTAGATATTATTACTACTTTCTATAAGATCTATATTACCCTAGGAGATGAATAGTTAATAGCCTTCTATATATAATTTAACTTATTTAAATAGCTAGTTACCCCCTTTAGTATAGTAAATACATCTAGCACCTTCTAATAATATATTAATTAGATGCTTTAGGACTTCCTAGATGAATTTACCTCTATATATATTAATAATATACTAATCTTTACTAATAGCTTATTAGCTAAGTACTAATAATATATTTACTAAGTACTTAAATACCTAAGGGATGTAGGATTATAGCTAGATATTAATAAATATAAGTTTAAGGTGAAAAGCACAAAGTACCTTAGGTTTATAATAGAAGCTAGTAAGGGTGTGTAAATAGATCTTAATAAGATAAAAGCTATATTAGAATAATAGGCCCCTACCTCTATATATAATATATAATTATTCCTTAGTTTTATAAACTTCTATTACTAATTTATATAGAACTTTTTAGATATAGTATAGCTATTAATAGTACTAATATATAAGGGAGCCTCCTTTATATAAGGAGATAAGTAGGTAAAGGCCTTTAAGCTATTAAAGAAGATATTTATAATAGCCCTAATTCTTATATAGTTTAACCCTAACTAAAGGATAGTAGTTGAAACTAATATCTTAAACTAGGTAATAGGGGCTACTATATTATAGTATAATAATAATAGTGTGCTAAGGCTAGTTACCTATATCTCTAGGAGGAATATACTAGTAGAGTGTAACTATAAGATCTATAATAAGGAGCTACTAGCTATAGTTAATATACTTAAGGAGTAGGAATTAGAGCTAATTAGCTTGCCTAAATTTAAGCTTATTATAGACTATTATAACCTTAAATACTTTAAGATAGTCTGAAGGCTTAATGAATAGTAGATGTATTAATTATACTAGTTAAGCTAATTTAATTATAAGATATACTATTAGCCTAGGAAACTAGCTACTTAGCCTAATACCCTATCCTAAAGGGAATAGGATATGCTATAGGATGTAGAAGATAATAGGCTTAAGGCATGAGACTACTGCTTAATACCACTATGGACTATTACTAGTTAAATATATATATATATATTCCATACCTATAAAGTAGTATCTAACCAGGACATAAGGTTACTAAGTAGCTAGCATTACTATATAACCTTACCTATAGCACTAGTAAAGGGGATGCCCCTACTACTAGAAAAGTATTAGAAGGAAGCAGAACTAAATAATACTAGCTTAAGGGAGATATAATAAGCTATAAAGGAAGGAGCTACCTAATTCTTAAAGAAGTTATATATATAAGTATTAATTACTAAGTATTCTATATTACTAGATAGCTACTTACTATACTAGGGCTGCAAATAGGTCCCTAATTCTAAACTATTATAAATATAGATCTTATAGGAGACCTATAACTTAGTGTTAACTAGCTACCTAGGAAAGAATATATTATATATAATAGTCACCTAGAACTTTTATTAGCTAGAACTCTCTGCAGATATCTAATAGTTTATATAGAACTATAATAAGTATAGTACTAACTATATATAATATAAGTAATGCTAGGGACTGCTAAAGCTATTACTAATTCTAGATTATAAATAGTATAAGATTACTATTAACTTTATTATAAAGCTACCCACCTCTAATAGCTATAAGGATATCATGGTAATTAGTAATTAACTTAGAAAAGGTGTGATCCTAGTGCCCTATAAGTAAATAGACTCTAAAATAGTAGTATAGCTATTAATTAATTAGTTTATTAGGTACTATAGCATCCCTAGTATAATTATATTAGATTATAGCCTATAGTTTATTAGCTAATTCTAGGAGCACTTCTATAAGTAGCTAGGTATTAAATAATAACTCTTAATAGCCTTTCACCCATAGACAGATAGATAGATTAAATAGATGAATACTATATTAGAGGCTTACCTATAGAACTTCTATAACTATACCTAGACTAACTAGAAGTTATTACTACTAATAGCCTAACTAGCTATTAATAGTTAGGATACTATAAGTATAGGAGTTAGCCCCTTCTTCTTAGACTATAGGTATAATATTAAACCTTTAGAGGTTAAGCTATTAGATTAAGAGGTAGCTGCTCTAGATATAGTATATTTATTAAAGAAGAGGGCTAAGGTAATTATTATAAAGATAAAAGAAGCTATAGATATAGCCTAGTTAGAGCTAGCTACTACCTAGTAATATTAAGAGGAATATTTAAACTACTTCTACCTAGTAGCTCCATGCTACACTATTAACTTAAAAGTATAGTTAGACCTATAGAATATTTAAATAGACCACCTAAGCTAGAAGCTTAATATATAATATATAAAGTTTATAGTACTAGAAGCTATTAGATTACATGCCTACTAGCTAGATACACTACTAGATATATATAATATATTCTATATCAGCCTCCTTTAGCCTGCTATAGATAATCTATTCCTAAGCTAGTTAAATAATAACTACTAGCCGCCCCCTAAGCTAGTGGATGGTGAAGCTAAATTCATAGTTAAGAAAATCTTAGATGAATAGGAGAAGCAAATTAGGCAAGGCCACTATATAGAATACTTAGTTAAATAGGTAGGCTATAAGTGCCCTATATAGGAGCCAGCTACAAACCTAGCAGATACTATAGTACTTAATATTTAGGAGGGAAGATCTAGTGATTTTAGCTCTAGCTAAGTTGACTGGGGAGTAATGATTTTAACCCTGGCCAGGGAGCTGAGATCCACTGATCTCAACCCTAGCCAGGAAGCTAAGATCCACTGATTTCAGCCCTGGCCAAAACACCTATTTTAGGAAGAGGGGGGGGGTAGTATAGCAGGCAGGGCCTGCTAAGTACTTAAGCTTACTAAGCACTCACTATCTACCTAAGGCATTAATGATCTTTGGCTCTGGCTGATATATTAGGGCTAGCCGCTAGCCACATGACACCTGCAAAGTCATATCCAAACTGGACACCAGCTACCAATCATGTGACCCACACACTAGCTATGTACCCCTTTATGTTTAGCCACTGCAGCCCTAGCTAGATTCCTTCCTTAGCAATTTCTTACCGTCCAAACCTAGGTCATAGGTTTCTAAGGCTTCTAGCCCGTGACAAGATAGGGCTAATTAAATACTATAGATTAACTAGGCAGGCTCTATTAATAAGATGGTGGACTAGTACTATCTATAAATAAGTAATCTACTATCTACTCCTGCCACAGGTGAATCTCTTACTAAATTTAAAGGGTAGGCTAGCTATAAGGTTATCTATAAGTACTAACAGAAGGTAGGCTTATATATATACCCTATAGTAATTACTAGGCTAGATATTATAAAGGCAACATCTAATCTATTAGAGCATCTTATCAACCCTTTGCTAAAGCATATGGAATTAGTGAATAGGGTAATCTAATACCTTTAAGGAATATAGAATCTTTTAATAAGATACACTATTAAATACTATAGTAGGAAGGTCTATATAGTAGCTAGCAACACCACCTATAGTAACTATCTAGATTAGAAGAGCTTAGAAGGCTATCTTTGCCTACTATATAGTGGAGCTATTAATTAGAAGGCAGGGAAGCAGAAGATAGTTACTATATTTACTACTAAGGCTAAATTACTAGCTATATTAGCAGCTGTGAAGAATATTTATTAGTAGAAGTAACTATTCACTATAATTAGATTTAATCTAGAGTATTAAAGTTCTATCTTATATAATAATCTATAGACCATAGATCTGCTTACTAGTAATAAGCCTAAGGTGCACATAAAGCTTAGATATATTAATATTTATTATTACTAGCTATAGTAAGAAGTCTAAGCTGGCTATATTTCTATTTAATAGACTAAGATAAGTAAAATGCCTATAGATAGCCTTATAAAGATACTCCTATGCCAGAAGTACTATAAATTTATAAGATAGCTTAGCCTTATTAATCTAGATAAAGATTAATTAATTTAATCTAAAGATTAATATTAGATAAATAAGATAGATGCTCTTAATACTAGCCTTTTATCTTATCTTCCTAATTAGAAAGTATTTAAAAGTTTATTTAATATTAATAGTACTAAATTATAAATATTAGAATTAGCTTTACATTGCCTACTTACCTAGGGGGGTATATTAGTTATATCTTACCACTATCATATTGTGGCAAACTCATATGTTTTGAATGGTAAGTTGATTGTATTCCCATAAGATGGGGCTATCTATCTACTTATCTTGGATAACAGTACAGTTCTGCAAAGGAACCAACTATGCAATAGGAATAGATAAACCATAGTCTATTACTAATATATGGATAAGTAATATAGTGTAATATTATAGGGGGCTAATAAAAAGTAACATCCTTATTACTATAAAACCAGCCAGCTAGCATTACATTATTAGATAGTTATATTTAAATACCTTAATAAGTTCTAGAGAACCTTAAAGATTATCTTTACATACTTATTAGTCATCTTCCAGTCTATATCCCTTCTATTATATAAGATATTCTACATAGGTAGTATGGTTGCATCCATACTAAATAGTATGCTTATCTAGTAAGTATTTAACTTTATATATATTATTCTTACTAGGGTAGACCTCAGCATTAATAACAGCAGGAGGCTTTAGTAATTTATAATAGAATAGATTAGGAGTAGTTAGAGTAGGTTCTAGATAAGTAATAGATAAGACTAGGTAGATCTTCCATGTAAAGGGTAGTTTAATATAGTAGGTAAGTCTTCTAATATATTCTAATATATAGAATAGTCTAGTATTCTGTAATTAGAGCTTATAGTTAGCTTACTTAGTTAGTAGAGAATAGCCATAGTATAGTTAGATATAGACCTAGTCACTAATATAGAATTTAATTAGCTTATAATTCTAATTATAGATTTCCTTCATCTATATAGATATATATTTTATGGATTCTTTAGTATTAAGCTATACTAAGAAGTCTTACTTAATAAATTACTTTAGTAACTACTAAGATTAGCAGAGGTTAATACTAAAGAGTAGCTAGTATAGAGTTATCTTTATAGATTTATTTAGCAACCTATTAATTATAGAGATAATACTTAGGAGGTCTATTATCTACTAGAATAGATTAGGTTATTTAGTGGTAGTGTAGGAATGACATAATATAACTTTAATAACTTAGATAATATATTCAGTCTAGCTATTAGTCTATAGATAGAATACTATTAAGTATAGCTAGTATACTTTTAGCATGGTGAAATAGCCTTTCTAGAACTTACTCATAAAGATAGAGTTATAGTTAGAGATAAAGGAATAGGGCATTCCCTAGTCATACTCCTAGAAATACTATATAATACTAGATCCCCATTCCTAAGCAGTTAATATTAATTTACCAGGGATAAGACTAATATATTTACTAAATTTATTAATAATAACTAACAGTTAATTATAGCTATTATTATTAGGTAGGCCTATAATAAAATCTATTATAATAATCTTAAATAGAGCAGGCAGAACCTACAGGGGTTAGAGGCTTCTATATAATTTATAGTAGTAGATCTTATTTTATAAGTAAACTAGATAATATTTAATATACTAATACAGTATATAACAGCCTTAGTATAATATAAACCTATTAAGTAAAGCTAAGTATTTATTAACACCTTAATAATTCTATTTATTATAAATTATTTAGAATATATCCTTTGCAAGGGGACGTAGAATATAGACCCAGGGTTCCTTAATAATTTACTCACTAATTAAGTAATGTTTTATTATATAGAGGAGTCTATTATCATCTAGTTAATATAGTAGGATGGTAGGTATATTAGATGTTTAATTATTATAGATAACCTTAATAATATATATAGTCCATGGATTATTATAGTACTTATTCACTATGTATTTCTTGAATTAGGTAGATAGCTAGGTAGATGACATAGTATACCTATAGTTAGTAAAGTAAATATTAATAGAATTAAGATTAGGTTCATCATACTTAATATTTTATTTTATTAGGAGATAGGATAGTATATCTATAATTATATTTAATTTACTAGGCTAGTGGAACACCTGTAGTCTAAACTACTAAATATATTAAGATATATAAATTAACTATAGATTTAATTATTTAAGCATGATAGTGTTTATAGAAGTTTATATAGAAATACTAATAGTAGAAGTATAGTTAGTATAGATAACTATTAGTTAATAAGATAATTTAACCATATAGCAAAGCTTCTAGAGAGCCTATATAAGATAGGATACTTCTAACTTAGTTAGCTAGTACTATAATTCAGCACTAATAAATATTTAACTAAGGAATAGGATAGGTTAAATAACTATATGCATAGGCAGGATTAAAAGATTAGTATAGTAGTTATTAATCTAGATATAATATGCTATAATACTAAAACCTTTATATAATATATTAAGGTCAGTATATAAGTACTTAAGGGGGTTGAAATAAGCATAGAAAAGCAGACTATTAAATATAGATTATAACTAATAGAATGCTTTAGTTTCATAATTAGTAGGAGTATTAATTACCTTACTAGTAGTAAATATATAATATTCAGGTCTCTTTAGGGGACTACCCTTAAGCATCTATATTTTCTGTTCCTATAGGGGCTTAATAGTATAGGTATATCTATTAATATAGTGGTAAAAGCATCCTATAAGGCCTAGATAATATTCTAGTTATTTAAGGTTATATAGAAATTCTAAGGTATAGATAGTAGCAAGCTTTTCTTTAGGAGTAGATAAACCTAAAGTATCTATATATTATCCTAATAGCTGAATACTTAGGAACCTAATAAATACCTTAGTTAGTTCTAGTTAGATACCAACATCCTGTAAACACTATAGGATGGTACTAAGGTGTTTTAGATATTTATTAAATATTATAGAAGTAATAATAATATTATTAATATATATTTAGGTAAAGTTAAGGTTATTTAGGAGCTAATCCATCTATTATTAGATATATGGAATAGAATTAATAAATCCTATAATTATAATATTAAATATCTCCTAGCTATAATAGCTAATAATAGTAAGATAGTTTTAATATAATTATTTTACTAGCTACTAGTAGAAGAACTAACAGATATTAATAATAGTAATATAATAGTAGCTATAAACCATATTAATAATATCCTCTTATATTAGGATAGGGTATAGGTCTAGAATAACTTTCTTATTAATACTATATAAGTTAATAACCACATGTCCCTTTTCTTTGGTTTAACTATTCTAATTAATAATAGTTTTCTATATAATAAAGACTAGATATACTGAAGGGGTATAACTAGTAGTAGGACTAAGTTTACTAGCTTTATACAGGGGGTTAAATATATAGTTAATATACTTATGATCTTTAGGACTAATATAATAGATATATAGTTTAGGAAGATAGTTTTCCTATCCTTTCTTTAAGGGAACTTCTATCTATTCTTCCTTAGGAATATGGGCTATAGAACCATTATCTCCCTAGATATTAAAGCTTATAAGTACTTTAGTAAGCTAGTTAGCTTTAGGGCCTTTACTATAAATAGTGATACTATTTAGTAAGATAGTCTAGTTATTATGGTTAGGTAGAATAATTAGTAGGGATTTAGGTTTAATAGTTAGCTAGTAAGCATACTTAAGTTAGTATTTAATATATTTATAGTATTTAGAAGAAGGGTAACCTAGTTTAGTTAGCCTAAATTCTAATAATTTAGATTCTAATAACTTAGCTAATAGAATTACATCTTTACTAACTTAGTAGATAGTAATAAAGTTAGTATCTAAAATAGTCCCTATATAAGCATGATAAGCAACTGTAATTAGATTAGGTATTTTATTATATATTTTAATAAAGGAGAATTTATGATTAACTATATATATATATATAATAGCTCTATTCATAATTAATCTATCTAGTAGATCAAAGATGAAGTTATAGTTAGTTAGTAAATTAGTCTTTAGGCATACTACTAGCTTACTAACTAAATATACTAGTAGAATAGACTTTTACTTTAAATATATTACTATATAAGTAATATAACATGGTTTAGCCTGCGCAGTAATTAGGAAGGTTAATTAATTATAAGAACTAATTATTATAATACCATATTTAAAGTTAAGCATAAATCCTTTACTATAAATAATATTAGTTCTAATAAGTAGCTTAGGTTTTAGATTATTAATTAAATAGCAATAGATAGTAATTTTAGTAAATATATTTATAGAACTATTATTATTTATTAGTCTAAGGAACTATAATATTAGCATAGTAGAATAATTTAATTAGTAATAGGATCTAATACCTAAAACTATGATGCTGTCTGTAAGCTTAGTAATAGTTATACTAGGTAATACTTTAATAAACTTAGTATTCCTAATAGTAGAGGAGCAGCCTGTATTAAGATATATCTTATAATATTCTAATATGCTGTTAATACTGATCTTTATAGTAGTATAATACTAGGAATAGATTCTAATAAGCCTAGTTAGCTTATGGGTAGACTTAATAATATAGATAGTAGTTAGGTCATCTATAGTAGGGGTAATAGGGATTAGTTCCTATGTATATAGATATTCTAAAAGATAGGTATATAGATAGTTCTATAATAAGAATGTAGCTCTATATTTATTATAGGTTATGACTATAGGTCTAATATTAACTGCAAACACACATGATTCATCCTTAGGAAAATCCTTAGGTTTGAATACTAGATAATTAAGGAATGCTTAATATCCTAGGTCCTTATCATTAGGGTGGTTATACAGCTTATTTAATTTAGCATATAGTAGATATTCTAGTTTATTATATTATAGTAAAGGGGATAGATATTTAATAATTAGTTTAATATCTATATTAGCAGCATAGGCCTATTCCCTTAGGGGGCTAATATAAGATAGACCTTAGTTCTATGACTGCTAGCTGTTGTAATTCTATATAGGATAGTTATAGTTTATAGTAGTCCTATTTAAAGATTAATTAGCTTACTAATTTCCTTATAGCTAAGTAGTTACCTATAGTTATATTAGATATTAATATAATGGATTCTGGTTTAATGCAGGCAGCTGCTAACTATACTAGTATTATTAGTACTACTATATTTATTAGGTAAATAGAGACATATTTAGATGTTAGTATTAGTATTATAGATTATAAGGTTAGTCATATCTATAATTATTTAGTGAATAGTATAGATAGTCTATTCTAGATTAGTCAGCTTGACATTCCTATAGGGATTTACCTTAGGTCCTTTGGGATTAGGATTATTAGTATTTAGGTTTACTATAAGGCTAGGTACCCTTGTTATAGTCCTTCTAATAGCTACTAGTAATATCTTTCTAGATGCTAGAACAGGACTCTAACTGTTTAAGGAACTAGGTTAATATGGTTGTAGGGGTAGGTTTAGGAATATTATATTAGAGATATGGTTTAAGGTAGGTCTAAACTATTATAATCTAGTTAAATATATTATTAATCTAGGTAGTGTAAGTATAGTAGATAACCTCCTATATAAAGGTATAAGGGGTTCTATCCTTCCTAATATTACTATACCTATAGGAGAGGGATTACAGCTTAATAAGGGTATTAGTAGCTTATAGTCTAAAATATTTTACTAGCTTAGGTAACTATCCTTAGTCTAATAAAAGTATATAAAGAGATTATTTTTCTAACTTAGTAAGTTTATTAGTAAACTAGTCTAATATAGCACCTTAAAGACTTACCTATAGGTTTACTTTAATAAGGGGTTTATCTTTATAATTAATTATATCTTTTATATAGTTAGTAAATATATTTATATCTTTATAGAATAGGCTTATATTATACTACTTAATGCTAGTATCTTCTAGTATATTAGGTTAGAAGTAACTAAGCTCTTTAGTTTTCTAGTGTCTATTTATTATAGTAGGTAATAGAAGGTTATTTATAGGTAGGTTATTTAGCTATAGTCTATTAGGTAGTAGAAGGTACTATTACTATTACTAGGATTACTAAGGTTACTTATAATATTAGTTTATATTAGTAGTATTAATCTATTTATTTACTAAGACCTTAAATTACTTAAACTACTAAGCTATAGCTTCTTAGTTAGCATCTAATTAATAATTTAAGGTCTGTTGATTTACCTAGATTAGATTAATTAGGTCCTATACTAATAGACTAGGGTTAACCAGTGTTTAGTTTAAACCACTCTATTAGGCACTCATGTTAAATAATTAGTTTTATAGAATAATAATAGGGGTAGGACAGGTTTATGATATCTAGGGTAGTTTAATAATAGGTGATTATAGTTTAAGGGTAGGTAGCTTAATAACTAGCTATTCTTTATAAGGAAATAGCTACCTTATAGTTTATCTAAGTAAAGCAGACTATAAGCAGGAGTAATATATAGATTAGACTATAGGGGGATTAGTTTATTTAATAGTAGGCTCTTAAGGGGTTAATATACTAGGTTTAATAGAAGGTCTGGTTAGCACTACTAGGACCTAGTTAGAAGACTTAGACTAATTATTAGATGATATTAAAATAGAATAAGAATAGGACTATGTCCTACCTAATAGTTATTTAGGCTAGTACTTATCTAGTTTATTAGCAGCAGAACTAGCATTAATCTAGTAATAATAATCCTTAGATTTAGGTAACTAGCAGGCTAGATATAAGAACTCTCTAGTAGCCTTATTTAGCATAGGATAATTAATGTCCTAATTAGGTAGGTATAGGTGGTTATTTAATAAAGTAGGCAGGGTTGTAGCAGACTAGATATATTATATAAGGTAAATTATTTTACTATTAAATTAGTAAGTAAATAGGCTTTTAGACTGTCTGTAAAATATGTAGATCTAATAGCTAAGCTCTATAAGATATAGAGCCTGTCTAGTTATTAGTTAGGATAACTATTAAGAATATGGAGTGTAGTTTAGGAGGTAAGATAAGATATAAGGTAAGATAAGATGATGGTTAGTAGAGTTATGGAATAGTAGGAGAATGAGAGGTTAGGTAAGTAGGTATGGTAAGGTGGAGTAGAGGGCTTAGTAGGCATGAAAGTATGGTTAGGGCTGTACCCTAGAGCTACCATAATCAGGGTGGGAATGATGCAATTGGATGATGGGTCCCACAATGCTAATAATAGTATTAATTAGTTAGAGGGATTGGGTGATTACTAATAGGCCTCAGAATTCCTAAGGTTTAATAGTAGTTAGTAATGATTAAACATGCTAACTAAAGAGCTAATATAAACCTAAGAGGAATACCCTCTAGAATGAACATAGACATGCTACTAGGTTATGGCAAACTTATATATTTTAAATAGTAAGTTGATTATATTCCTATAAGATGGGGCTATCTGTCTACTTGTCTTGGATAATAGTATGGTTCTGCAAAGGAACTAACTGCACAATGGGAATGGATAAACCATAGTCTGTTGCTGATACATGGATAAGCAATACAGTGCAACACATATCCAGTAAATTATCAGAAATTAGGATCTACTAAATTTAGGCTGGGCCAATCAGATTGCTTAATTCTATTATGAATTCAACTCACCTATTTAAACAGAGTTTGCAGAGTTTTTATTTAGTTAATTATAAATAGTCCATTCATTAGCTAGATTACCAGGAATCAGACCTTCTCTTAATCCCAAATCACACCCGTTACTAGCGATTACCATAGAATCGTAGTATTCAGGGATCGGTTAACATGTGTACAGCCATCTTGTAGTTGTCGTGTCATACTAGGTCTAGATACGACAGACCCAAAGACATAGGATACATTCTCTCATTAAATCCGTTCTTCCAGATCTTAGAAAGGGCTGAAATCGAGTAGTAGAGGAAGGGACCATTGGTAACCTCAAAATTCTCACATTGCTCTATGGCAAAATTAAGGACAGTTATATATTCCTAATGGAGCGCATCCAGGCTAAACTCAAAAGGGAACTCTGTTGTTGATATGTTGTTGATATGTTATGCTTTTAACAATGATAAGAGTCGATGTTTGTGGCGTCTCCTTTCGCGCCAATAATACACCCAAGCATATGCCAAACTTCTTGTTTCTATGTTTCTAAGTTCCTAAGAGCTCCTCTGGGAATTAATCCATAGACTGCTCTGCTTGGTCTCAAGACATATATGTAAGTATCATCTGAACCCAGAAATCCTCCTTCTTTCCCTCGCCTACGTGGACTTTCTTGACGATATGTATAAATCACTCTTCAACAAGTTAGTCGAGTCCGCCCGGTTGAAGCGGGTAAAGACGGCGAACGTGGCACTTCGCTATCTGGATGCCAACAATCCCAAGGCCATTCTAATCACAGACCAAGGCTTGACTGACCCGCGCCACAATGAAGTACTCCAAAAAGTACAAACATACATTCATTCCGGCGGCCTTGCAATTGTCGGCCTCCATTTTCCCAACTTTGTCTCGTGGGACGTCTTCGACCGCTTCTTCGCTTTTGGCTTCGGGTTGCCTTGGAAAGCCGGCGATTATACCCGCAATGACTTCGCGGTCAATCCGTCCTGCGGCTTGCCTCAGGGTCTGGAATCGTCTTCGCTACCTGGGCTACCACCCCGGGAATGAGTCGCTTGGCTCAGGTCAGGAAAACACTGAAGGAGAAAGCGGGGACGAAATACAGGCCGCAGTGGCCGGAGCCCAGCTTGGAAGCGGGTACCTAGTTTACTGTGGCAATGTTAACCCGGAAGAAGAGGTGGATAGGATTATCTTGTCCCTGTGCGGTCTTCAGGTGTAAGCCTGAGCATTGCCGCAACGGACGACACGGACAGGACCTGTTCATGCTACGTCAAATAAGAGCAGGGTACATAGCCAAGGAGGCTGGGATTGGAGACATTTTTTACAACGGCGATCCCAATCCATATTCTGCACCAGAAGTCAAGGCAGCCAAGTATTACGAACAGATATCGCATGCCATTCGAGTCCACACGGATATACGCCGGTGATATCGTTACAGAGAGACTTCCATTGTCATGCCGCCAGTTGACTGAACGGAATGATCATGCGGTTGAATCTGCTAGAATGGACACAAATTGTTGCCCCTAAAGTCAATTGCATTTATAGTTCTAGGTTGTCTTTTTAAGTCAGCTTTCCCCCATTTCCAGAATCAAAGCTCCGATCAATAGGATGGTAAAGATATACATAGGAAGGATCAATGACCGGAACTCCCAAGTCCTGACAGAAGTATCAACGAACATTTGTCTACATCATGCATTCACTTTCCGCGACAACAATCTGCAGATGTCAAGTAGCGTGCAAAGCACCATCAGCGAGCAGAGTGATACTCCATGCTGCTTGAATTTGATAAGTCATAAGTTCTGCTTGCAGCCGGAAAGGCAGCTGTCAAAGGTCAAGGTGGGACCACAGTAAGCCTGTTCATCAAATGCATTGGTAGAACCCAGCTTCAACCATCCATCCCAGCTCCCGCCCTCGTCCATACGAAGACACTGCGTAGCACACGTGTTGCTATGCTCATGACTGTTATGGAGATAAGCCTTGATGGCCCTGATGACAATGACATTATCATACTGCCCAGAAGTACCACAGTTGGGCATGGAAGGGTAATATGTCCACTTCAGACCCTCAAAGGTCCCGTGTACGGTATGGCAATCGCCCTTGTTCCATCGCCCTATAGAAAGGGCCATATTTCGGGCAAATGTGCTGACAAACTTGGTAACTGTTTTGTAGGTCCCAGCAGCTATAGTTGTGGTGTCCCAAATAGTCGTTTGAACTATGTTTCCAGCTTTCAATTCACCATTGGTGCTAGAGGACGAGCTGGATGCCAGCGATAAAGTTGCGATGCAAGTGACTGCGACAAGCAGATTCTTAGTCAATAACATAGTTCGGACTTGAATAGTATAATGTAGAAAGGCAGAGGAAAGCGCTGATTTACAGCAGTGTAAAGAAACCAGTAGATGTTCAACTCTTGATTTTTGGGTTCCTTGGCCTTATTTATCACTTTTTGGCTTGGGGAATTTCCGGCCCCCCTGTACCCACATTCGTGGTTTCCCACTAGGTAGGACATTGCAGGTGGGCTATTGGTTTCGCCCTATGAGGCTATGTCTCTTATCTCAGTACCCCATATACAACAGTAGCTCAGCACAACATCCGCTTTGGTAGTCAAATAGGGTGGCATAATATGGTCGGCTAGGGGTCATTGGCACCAGTTAACTTTCGCCTATTTCCTGAAGTACATGTGAAAGCATCACGCCTATGCGCTCTTGAACACTGGTTTCTCTGGTGATTGGGTCTGCTGCCTGGGCGGGGAGAATAGTGGGCAGTGCAAGACCAAGCGGGTAACTAGGGCTGAAACAGACAGCAATGGATGACCATATTAATGGCCAAGGCTAGATTCCTAGCTGGCTTACAGTAAAACCATAAGATCATGGCTAGTAGAAGGGGAATACAGCCATATGAGGTGTGTGGAAGGATAGGTTGACCGTCAATCGGATCGTTGGCTGGTGAAAAGCCTCGTGAGCTTCAGATTCGGCTATTTTATCCCGTTTATATCGCCATATGCAGCCACAGCTGACTCCGCCCCAGCCTCGCATTAGATAGGCAATTATAAGTCGCTGTGGTCCCCTAATTCACATCTTCTTCCACCCACAGATATGTAGCGATTCAATGGCATATTGCAATTTTTACCTTCTTGTGCTGCTACTGCAGTCGCTCCCCGTGTCGGCACAATATGTCGTCTCCTCCACCGCTGCCTGGTCCTCTCAGATCGTTGCCTTCTGGGGCGCGATCATCATAGCGGCTCATGTGGGAAAGGTCGCCAGTGGAGCAACGGCTCTATTCTCAAGTGTCCGTATGGCCCTTCGGATCCGGTCTATGGCCAAGGCCCTCGCCCGCGGCAATTGGTTTCTACACGCGGGCTGGGTCACCAATAAAGTCCGCACGGATGTTGCCGTGGTGTGCTGGCGCACGCCCGAGGATTTGCAGGGTTTAGTCCGCCGGGTGGCTATGCAGATAGAAACCTTCGCCGCCGGCCGGGATTGGCAGGTTCTCGTGGTGGGCTGCCAGCTGAAAGACCAACCCTCCCGTGAGAGCATGGTACATTGGATCAAATGTCCTCGGAGCGAGAGTCTCTGTGGCGCAAAGGTCAAAGAAACAAACGAGAATCTGTTTCCGCTGCAGGACGCAGACCTTGCTTTTGCGCTGGACATGCTGGAGCGGTCGCCACCAGTGATGACAGAAGAAATCGTGCGGGAGATGGAGACCAGAATGGATGTGCGCGCGTCGCGGTGTACGTATCTGAAGGAGCAGCAACAGGAATTGCAGGTTACGGAGGCGACACTTTCGTGGGGATGGATATTCACCAGCGTAGACCATACCATCACTCCATTCTTGAAGCTGCGGAAGTGGACGAGTCCCTACGGCAGTGATCGTGGGGCACGGATGACCTGCGCAACGCGAATGTATCTCCTTGTACATCTGCTTGTTGCCTGTGCCGTTGGACTCATGGCTGCCGCGACGGGCCGTGGTCTCGCGGTATGGTTCATGACGGTGCGGCCGACCCTTGCGACAATGGGGGGCAAGAACGTCAATGGGAACGATATCTTGCAATCGTTGCTGTGCATGGACGAGGCAGTTTTTCAGTACGAGACGGCCGACGGATCGCCCTTGTTGGCGGGCGACGTTCTAGCTTCTTCCCTCCCGTGGTGGGCTACTATGTTAGCCTTTGCCATGCCTGCTCTGGAGATGGCCCTTATCATCGCAGGATGGCTGTACGGCGGGCTAAACGCAAAGAGACTGGCACCCTCAGGTGTTGTTGGCCACGGAATGCTCTGGCTGTCCGTCGTCGTGGGGCTTTCGCTGTGTATCCGTGCCCTCTTCACACTGCGCAACCAGGGAAAAGGCCGTCTGGTAGGGATTTGGCATAAGCACGAGTTTGCGCAGTACACGATTGGCGCTGAGTCGCTGGAGATCTCCGCGTCCGATCTCGCACGTATGGCAGGTGAGCCATCTCCGATCGGTTTGGTGGTCCGCCTCCTTCGCGAGAACAACCCGGATAATATTCACGTCATTGAAAGTTTCCTCCGCTTACCTATTTTGGCGGTGCTGGTGGAGTACCTTCTGGCCACGCGAGTCCTGCAATATCAATACCAGGGCGATGAGATTGTGGCGAGGGGAAGCAGAGCTATCTCACCAAAGTCCGAGTCCCCATGGCGTCAATCCTACTGCTGTGTGGCAGTGACTATGGCTTGCGCATGTCTGTCGGCTGTTTACGCGTACTACCCACTGCCAAAATGGGTGAAGCTGGTCACGGAGATGCTCCTTGCATTGAGTGCAGTCTGGTTCAACTCAATTGATCTGGTGGGTAGTTTCATGCATGAGAAGGAAACCTCTGTCTGCTTTATGGTAGCGACTCTAGTTGTGTCGTCCGTTTGGTATGTGGGATTGGATAATGTAGGTTGACAGGTGGCTAGGGTTACTCTCCTCATCTTTTCAGACCTGTAGTTTCAAAATGCATTCGATATTACCGTGGCATCGTCCTAGACATTTTCTAGACATATTTGTTGTGATGTCAATGACTAAACTTTGATACATCCTAAGAACCCTAGCCAATAGATGCAGGGCGAGCCATTTCAACATAGCGATCAAACGCAAGAAGATTGGTTGTGGTGAACATTTTTGAGAGCGTCCTCCTGGCGGAAACTGTAGCTAAACGTAGTCCAGTCACTGATTCAGTGACAAATCCAAGATAATCTTTCCCCTAGCGTGTCCCTCATCCAGTCGCTTAAAGGCGTCCTCGAACTGCTCCAGCGGCCAAACACTGTCCACGACACCCCGACACTTGCCCTCCTCAACCAGCTTGGTGACCTTCTCCAGATCTGCCCGATTCGCCGACACAATGAAGAAGAAATTCCGGACATTCTTCCTCTTGCACTCCTCAGGCTGCACTTGTTCGGGAGGCTGGCAGATGCTGATCAGAATCCCACCATCCCTGACACACCACCACGCATCTTCCAACGACTTCTTGCCAATACAATCCACCACTAGATCAACCTGATACTCCGGCCTCTGCCCCCATTCCTTCAGATCCGTCTCCCGGTAGTTGATCACCTTGCTTGCTCCGAATGACTTCACAAACTCGACATTCCGCGGCCCACACGTCCCAATCACCGTGGCGCCAGCCAGCCGCGCCAACTGCACCACCCAGATCCCCACACCCCCAGACGCAGCCGTAACAAGCACCCTCTTCCCCTTCCATGCCTCATCGCCCAGCTCCCCGATCCCAGACTGCACAAATAGCGCCTGCAGCGCCGTCTGCGCACTCAGCGGGATGGCGGTGCTCGCCACCCAGCTCAGGTTCTGAGGACGCCGCGCGAGATCGGCGCCGGATATAACGGCGTAGTCGCGTGCGCACCCTGGACGGAGATAGTTTGAGCGCGCGTAGACTTCTGTACCCGGTTGGAAGTCGGAGGATGGCGGTGCGGTTACTACTGTTCCCGCGACATCGTAGCAGGGGATCTGCTCGCGATCTTGGAGGGCAGGGAAAAACTTGGCCCAGTTGAGTTCGTTAGCACAGGGGCTGACGCAATGCACGCGGATGAGGTGCTCGTCTGTTCCTTCTGTGGCTGTTGGGACGGGGTGATCTGGGGTGAGGACCAGACGGGGTTCCTCAATGGAGGGCTGGAGGAGGGCGCGCATTGTTTTGGGGAGGGACATTTTGATACTATTCGTGTTTTTTTTTTGATGCTAATGTTGAGGTGTTACTGTGAATCATTTATGGAGGTCAGGCAAGAGGAATATGACGTTTTATATAACCTTAGTGGAGCATGTCATCAGCTGTCTGTATAACCGAATTGCCGGTCAAATATGAAATACGAGCTGAGGTGATACCAAGGCTGCCAAGAAGTCAATGACTCACAGATAATTAATTCATACAGAAGAAAGAGCCTAAATATATTAAACGTTATCTCGAATAGGGCCCGGCTGGCCAGCTGGGTATTGGTGATTCCCTGGATTCCCGGATACCCGATCTCCCGCAATAGGATAATGGTCTGTCAGCACTTCGGACGAAATGTATTTACTACGTCCGACGCCGAACTTTCGGATGGATAATTTTGGTTCTATTTCCATCTAACTCAGCTTCGAATCCAATAGCAGTCGTTGAGCTGTCCTGCCGTTTGTTTTTCGGGCGATAGCCAAGGGACTCATACTTTGGGCTATAACTATCTGATCATTAATCAGGGCGAATCAAATGAGGGCAATCGAGGTATAGCTTGTAAAGCTTGCTACGCAGCTTGAATGTGAATAAGCCCTGCACTATCCATTTTTAAGCAGCTTCAGATACAGCACTCAGCCACCACCAGATCATCATGAGTCAGGGCGTCCCGAATAGTCGCCTCATGATAGTCAATGTCAAACAAATCGCAAAAGTCCAAAGACTCAACAGCCATATCCGGTGCAAAGGATGAGGCAGTAATGTCAGTCGTTACTCCAGATATACCCGTTATGGCGTGCTGTGGTTCTCGCGACGTGGACGAAGAGGACAATGGCCGGTCCAGTGATAATATCTCCCGCGCAATCACGCTGATTTCCTGGTACGTCCGTTTGCCAAGTGCCCAGAGTTCACCCATGGCCTTGAGAGCCCCCATGGTCACTCTGATCCGCTCTCGATCGAGTCGCAAGTCCTGCCCCTTGAAGACATAGCGGCAGGCGGAGAGGTGGGCGACGGCCACAACGGCAATCATGCAGATAATAAATGGAGTGTGGCTGACGATGTTTGTTGGGAGGGTCAGCAGGGACTCGAACTGCTCGATTGAGTGCAGAACTCTCCTGGTGTGCAAATCACTTTCAGGCGAGTTACTTTGGAGAAGACTCTCAGGTGGTGCCTGCGGGCAACACTTTGACACACCCTCGATGGCGCTATACGCTAGTGTTGACAGTTGCCGGTGAAGGTCGACAATCCATCTACACAGAATCAGTAAGACTATCAAAGAAATGGAGATGGACCCACGTATGGATAATAGCATGTGCCTTGAACAGAATCTCATCCAAGGAGCCGTCGGGTCTAAATACAGTCCTCTTTGACGCCGGCAAGAGTGACGTCCACGAGACATGGATCGCATCGACGTTAGCACAGACAGTAGTGATGTTCTTCAAGTCAAGGTCTTTTCTCGCGGCAAGAGCCAAGTCCAAACTTCCAGTCAAGCCTACTATCTCTGCAAACGACGAGAACTCCCGTTCATCACCAGCAAACTCTCGCATATCGTACTCTTCCAGAGTCCGCGGGTTTGGAATATTCTATGATCTCAGCAACATAACATACCAGAAGGAGGACCACCTACCCCAGACTCATACTCTTCCTCTTCGCAGGGCAACTGAACATCCATATAGATCCCATTCGTCCGGAAGGGATAACTGTGCGTACTTCCAGCGATATGCGCGTCGGTAATATAAATCTGCCACCAAGTCCGTCGCCAGCTTTCCTCGAGGATCGGATCGTTCCTCCTGTGCCCGGTGGCAAAGTCACTTTGATTCATTCCAAGCCCAAGAGCCATCTGAATAGCTTCCTCAAGCAGGTCCAGGCCTTTTCCCGTTTCGTCACACCAATAGACTGCAATGGAGTAGAGAAGCACGGCCTGGACTGCAAACGGTGAGACTACACGATTGGTACTCCGAACGACAGTCAACTCCGCCTCAACATGATCTTTCAATTGCGATGACGGGATTAATGCGCTATGCAGAGAGCCGATGTACTTCATCACCGCATAAAGTGGCTGTATTGCTCGGCGGTCGCTGACCGCATAACGCTGGATTGCAAATCGAGGTACTGCGCATGGATGCGCACTATGAAAGTACCGGTAATACAATGAGAGGAGCTGGTCGTCCACAGGATCCCTCGGATCAGCTGTTGAGGTAGTCAAGTTGAGGCCTGATTTCATTTCCCTGGTCCCTGTTTGTGATATGATTGGTAGTATCGCTGTAAACGATCCGTGATCTATTTTCGTCCCGTTCATTGGCGAAGTTAGTGTGCTCAAGACCCGCCGACGACCTCCCCGGCGTGACTTGACATACACACATTCTTTCTCCTCGTCGACGCACCGACTACATCGTGGTAGAGCCGCGTCGCATCGAACATGCTTGGCCCGACAGGTCGTGCAAGCGCGGGATGAGCGATGTTTGGATGTACCCAAGCCTGGCATCTGGATAGATAAGGGGCAACAACAGATTTGATGTAGAACTGGATGTATTTGGTTTATAGAAGGGTGCTTATGTTGGAGATGGGACGAGTCATGAGTATCAAGCAGTCTGTCAGCGCCGTTGTACCCCGCTAGAATACTCTATTTTAAGACCCTTAACCTTGATTTTATAGCCGAGTGTGATTAGTTCATGACAGTAAGCACACCATATTCCGTTCTAGGCAACTCAATAATCCCGTTGTTCGTGTACTCTTATCGAAATCGAGGTTCAAATCAACTTTTCACTTTTGCTCTCCTCATTGTCTGTTTGCCGCTTGTGCAATACTGAAATTCCAGAATTCTCATTCTGCGCAGAGGCGATCAACTCTTCGACAGTTCAGAGCTACGCCGATCTCCTCAACAATATATATAAACCCATCCGAAACCTCGGCTTGTGCAATACTTCCCTAAGTACATGCGGATAATTGGTACCTGCGGCGTGATAACAGCCAATTAGTAGTAAACCCTATTTTTATCAAACACCATATATTCAAATTGGTGCAACATCTATGTCCATGCGCATTTGGGCAAGCGAGTATGAAAATGGTTCTTCAAATGTAAAGAACTTCGAAGTTGCAACAGCCAATCAAATAGCTCAATTGGTAGCATCATTGGTCTAGTGGTAGAATTCGTCGTTGCCATCGACGAGGCCCGTGTTCGATTCACGGATGATGCATTACTTTTTATTAATATGTATTCCTATTGCATGCAATTGCTGTTTCTCTGTTCTCCTTTTTTCCTCCTTGGTTTCTATTCCCTATGATCCCGCAGCTTCGGCACTCCCTTCACGACTCTTAAAATAACTGTAAAAACTGTCCCAACACGAGCCCGAAAAGGTTTCGGAACTATAAACATGGATAATATGTCTAGTACAAGATACTTGACCAGGAAAGCCGTATTGTGAGTAGCATCACCTAAAGGACGGTGCATAAGACGTC
Source organism: Aspergillus oerlinghausenensis (assembly GCA_014250555.1). Taxonomy (NCBI): domain Eukaryota; kingdom Fungi; phylum Ascomycota; class Eurotiomycetes; order Eurotiales; family Aspergillaceae; genus Aspergillus; species Aspergillus oerlinghausenensis. The sequence goes on along the minus strand of JAAKEQ010000040.1, from coordinate 92,474 downwards.
AGCCTTAAGAACGATGTATTTCACTCTTTCATTACCAATGACGGAATCTACCCTGTAAACACTCATAGGCATATTGAGCTAGCCAGCCAACGAAGAGGTCTGCAGTGTCTGTCATGTCACATGTGATAAAGATCACGCGGACTGGATAGAGCCCTATAGTGCATCTGGCCTCGCTTGTGCGTTGAACCGTGAGACATTGACTCTGATCCTTTGCCAATAGAGAGGATCGACTCTAAACAATACAGCTGGTTTCAGGACGGTTGTCTATCCTGGGAAAGCTTCAGTGTGCTCTACCTAGTAAACGCTTCAGACGAAGCAACTGCGGCACTAAAGCCGTTCCAGAAGGGTCAATTACGCGAAGATCTCAGCACTTGCACTCAGTTGTGTAGACCATTACCCGAAGACAGCTTTACTGACTGAAAGCTGAATAGAGAAATGCTGAGAGTGTCTCCATCAAGAGATACGTGGAGTCAAGTCATGATGTAGCCCTGATCTATGATGCCCTCTGGGGGTTATGCAACGTTAAAGGAAAAAGAAGTGTCATCGACGTCTGCACCGGACGATGAGATCGAGAAGCAAAGGTCTTTGATAGGATATTCTCATGAGTTCTCGACCGTTAATCCTCGACATTACTTCCGTTTTCGACAGGAGTGTCTGGAAGTGACTCATAATCCAGTGGAACTAGTCCGGATTTCAGCCTGCCATGATCTTCTACACGTCCGAGTGCAACCCTAAGGACACTTTCAACTGGTACTACAGCTCATATGCATCATTCTGGGGGTAATTGACTCTAAGATTGCCACAGTGCGCTTCTGAAAGCGTCAAGGGCTCCAATCAATGCCACAGTGAGCCTGTAACCTCATCCTGAGTGCTGATTTCACACACTGTGATCATAGGAGATTGAGTCTCCTTCGTCATTGTCTAGAACTAATGCACTGACCGGAGACTGGGAGTCCATTGCATCAACGATGCGTTCGAGATCTTCCAAATCCCAAGGCCTTTCTATCCAAGTAGGAAGAAGCAAAGCTATAAGTACGAGTCAAGACTCGTCCAAATCAGACTGCTATGACCGACCATCAAAGACATATCTGCGAATAACTATAGCAAGGATTCCAATTTTTCCATTATCGAAATTCTTCTCGAAATGCCTGCCCTTGTCAGCCGCCGAACCTCTACCCCGGAATCTAACATCTCGGTTAAGAACGGCACCAAGGTGCCGTCCACCAGTTCCTGTGGCCTTCTCGTGAATGCAGCTCGCAAGGGTAACGTGGATATCATCAGGTTCCTTATCTATCTCGGTGCCGACGTCAATGAATACTACGACGGCGTGACCCCACTCCTCGCGGCAGCCATAGCCGGCCAGGAAGCCGCCATGATTGAGCTCCTTCAGAATGACGCGAGCCCCACAGCCCGTGACAACGAAGGCTGCACCATTTTCAAGCTCCTCCTTGACAACGGTCACTACGATATCGCGGAGATGCTAATTAAGGAGTACCCCGATCTCACCGTGACAGACCCGCGTCTGCCTAAAGGAGAGAAATGGCTCCGGGAGCAGTTCGAGGAGATCTCAGACAATGTCAAAGACCCGAAGAGCAAGCCTAGCAAGGAAGTCCTGGAGTATCTCATTTTAGGTCAGCTCCCTCGTGAGGAGGGCCGCTCCGTCTCGGACGTCTACTGGGAGCATATCTTGCTGCGTTATATCGGGGATGTTCCGTTGGATATCAAGCGGAACTACTCCCGCTCCCTGCGTCTGTCGCTGATGGGAACTTTCGACAAATTCTTCCTCGGACATGAGGGCATCAAGGAGTCGGCTAGGCTGCTTAATAGTAAGTTGCCTACTACTGCTTACACCATCGAGGGCACCGTGGTGGATGGAGACGGGGGATGGGTGACGGAGCGTTGGAGCTACCATGATGCCTATGGCATCGATGTGAGAGATGGTATAGATTCGTTCTTGATTGATAGTGAGAAGGGAAAGATCATGGTGAAGATGATTAACTATAACGTTGGTGAGAAGACGAAGGGCTAGGTCCTGGCGGACATGTCTTCTGTTCGATTGCGTGAAAAACCAAGAAAAGTATCCTTTCGTTTTCGATCTTTTAGTTTAGTGTTGCTTCAGTTCTAATCAGTGAAATTTGTTATTAAGATATGAATCAAATTGGTTTTGGCTTCCTCACGGCAGTTCTTGTCAGTTATCCCGCTGAATATTGGTACAGCTACCACGGAATCACAGATAGAAGGGCTGCTTGACAGAGCAATGGTCCATTTTCTCTATAAGCTCAAGAAATTTAACATACAGTGGCAAGTCATGTTGACTTCACGAAATCAATCAAGGAAGAGATATCATCACCACCATGGCCAGCCGCTACTGCCTTCTCCATAAATTCCTTCATGGGCCGAATAAAATCCGCAGAGACTTGCTGTGCCGCACTGGCGTCGATAATATTCTGAATAGCAACCAATTGCATACCGAGATTCGATCCTTCGCTGGCGTACTTCCCCTCATCAATCTGCCTTGCCATCCCTTTGGTGTATTCGGTCATTGCCCCCAGCCACGGAACCAGGAGGTCCACGAACTTGACCGCGGGCGTGCTCGACCTCACGAGGGCGGTTGCATGCAGGAAGCCTGAGAAGAGACCGTACATGCCGCTGAGCAGAGCCAGGTCATGCAGCGACGCAGAGCCTGCATCTTTGCCTAGGAAGACGCACTTGGCTAGCACTGACAGGTGGGCCTCGGCGGCCTTGAATGCATCCGGTGACCCGCTGTACAGGACAAGGGCATGAGGCGAACCGATCATGGACGGGGTGGCCATGATTCCGCCGTGGACGTATCGAGCGCCGTGACTGACGAAACGGTCTGATAATTTCCGAGCTTGATCAGGCGTTCCGTTTGTGAGGTTGATGATTGTCTTGCCGTAGAGGTGGTCAAGAGCGCCGGCGAGAGTTGCTTCTACGGCGGCGTTATCGAGGAGACAGATGATGATCAGATCGCTTGCGTTGATGCCATCCACTGCAGTATGGGAAAGTGTTGCACCCTTTTCGAGCAAAGAGCTTGCTTTTGCTGGAGATCGATTCCATACGGCGACCTTGTACTTCTCTTCGAGGAACTGAGACGCCAGGGCTGTGCCCATGGCTCCGAGACCGAAAATGCTCACGGATGACATTGTGATTAGGACTTGAGAGGAAGGATTGATCTGAGTGTTGATTGAACCATACATATAGCGGATTTCTACTTCTATTTTTTATACACGCCTCTTCATTCCATGTTGTTCCATCTTGATATCTATATGCATGCTTGGCAGCCAAGGGTTGCTTTGAAATCACAGTGGGTAAATCTCGTATTTGACAAATCAACAATAGATTGCCAAGTGAATTGACTCACTTCGTAGTATTTACATGTGGAACCAGTATAGAGATATTCAGGACAGAAATTGGAATTTTGTGTGAATATGCAGTAGTACTTGGGGTAATATAACCGCGAGATGCCCGAATCCGGACCAATATAGTAGCGCACAGGATACATTCCCTACAGACGGAGTCTAAAGAATATCTGACATATAAAGTATAAGTTAGGGAGTGAACTATTATGATGGTACTATACTATGATTATTTTAATCCTTATGCAGAAAGTCCTTATTATAGATGAGACTTTGAGCAATAGGGTTAACTATTTTATGTATTTATAGGAATGAATTAGCAGGCTGATGCTTCCCTTAAGGAGTTGGAGCTAATCAAGGCTCATTACGACATGACCTAGGAAGGCTTACCACCATGGAGTACAGGTTCGAGGAGAATTTCAAGAATGGGCGTCGAGACGGGTCCTTCAACGGTTACCACGTTGGCCACAAACAGATCACTCATCACAAGTATAAGAATGACGGATGGATGAGTGAGTCGTTGCTGGTCGCGGTCAGTCATTTAGCAAATTTATGCAAAGTATATCAGATTCGATTAGACAAGGACAATATACCCCTCGGCCTTAGGGGTTAAGTACAGATCAATAATGAGCTTCAAGTTTCTTTTATGCATGTTTCATCCTGTTACACCATTCCCAAGCAAGCCATCATGACACGGGGATCGACTGTTCTACGTCGAATCTTAATGAGCAAAAACAATGGGCTGGCCGTCGGGTTTTACCTGTCCGGCACTGTAGCTCACGCCGTCCACTTTGAGTCCGTATTCATTGACAAGAGTGATGGTGTCGCCATTAGGGGAAAGATGACAATGGGGGATGTCGAACACCTTTGTTGCCATCGCGCCCAATGCTGCATTAGGGGGTAACACTTGGATTTGGCCAGCTGAGTTATGGATTTGCCACATCCCAAGGGAGAGAGGTTTGCTCGTGAGGTTGGTGAGAGTAACGGATTCTCGTTGTTCCCTTGAGCCACCCCGTCCAGGGGCTTTGACGTTTGTCTCTTTGATGGCCACAGAATTCTCAATAAGATCGGGCTGCCCTCTTTGGTCAATTAGGTAGTCACTCCAAGTCTCCGATGATATGGCATGTCCAGTCCGATCATCGGTATGGGCTGCCTGGGATGCAAAGCCGAGGAAAATGCCAACCCATCGGTCAGGGTTTGTGAAATGAATTAAGAGAGCTCCGTCTTGAAAAATGCCGTCATCCTCCTTCCAGCGTCCTTTGTTGCCCTGGTTCATATGGACGTCGTGTATTCCATCCTTTGTGTTAAAACGCGCGCCAAAAACATATACTTCAGCTTGGTGCTCAATGGCCTGACGAATATCGGGTTCCAGCACGTCAATAATATCGTTATCAGGCCCCTCAATGTCATGTGGCAGAACCCGGCCGCTGTTGACGTTGAACAAGTTACTCCGGATAAAATCAACCCTTGGACCATCAGGGCTTGACTTCGCATCTTCGAGTAGATGGAATCCCGGCTCCAGAACACTGAGCCTGTCGATGATGGGGTGCTGGCTGAAATCGCGATCTGCCCAATACACGAGGCGAGAGTCCTTCGTGTCTCCAGATTTGATATTGATTGCAGCTCGGAAGAGCCCAGGAATTTCCTTCCCTGTCCGGCCAAGGTTGCGTTGAGAGCCCTCCTTGCGATGTGGTCCACTGTCGTCATAATATAATGATAGATGCGGTGACCGTGGGTCATCTTCATGATGTTCAACTATGTAGTGCACAGGATATGCCTTCCAGACACCATAATCTTGGATAGGCATACTGAAAGGTAATTTAAAGTTTATCAATGTGTTAACAGTGATATTATGCAGTGACTATGTTTCAGGTTCCAAGAGGAGTTTAAGGGTTTCTATAAAGCACCAGAGTCGGTCAATTAGGTGAGTCTGATGACGCATGATGATGCGTAACAATATTACAAAATAGTTATATAAATTTCCACATATCTCTCTACTAGGATTCAAAGTGTAGATATCAGGTGAGCTCAGGTCTAGAAGAGTCGATAGGAGTCAAGCCATTTCACTAGCTGAATTTTTAGGATTCCTTACATGCTAATGGACTTACGTATATTCTTCCGTTTTAGCATTCACGGACCCTTTGGTGGCTCCGCGGTTTAGACTTCCGCAGTCCTCAGCCGAATGACGGTTGCGGTACCCTTGCGTCAAGCTCATGAGATACCTGGAAAGCGCGCAATGATTTGTTGGATGGACGTTTAACAAGGAGTAAGGCAGCAGGCAGCAGGGTCAGCTGAGCGCTATCAAGGGTAGTCCAGAACAGCAGTATGCTCCCATAGGTGCGGAATTCCCGGCTTTATAATAAGTGACTTGAAAGACATATTAAGAGTGCCATCCATATCACTCCTGCTTTATCAAATTGAGAGCTAGGACATGCTAAATTTAACTACCGAACACGCTACAGGCCACTCATATTTCACACTCATTAAAGGACAGGACTGAGAGTCTCTTTTATGCCGATGGTTTCGGACATGACCATCTATGGCTGAATGACCACAGTCTCCAACCTTAGTAGACAATTTCCCACGAGACCAGTCTTCCCGGATTGACATAAGGTATGTTAGCGATTCTGAGCTAGAGCTTATCCTTCCCCTATTCAGGACTTGAACTCCTCCTACAATGCGAGTCCTTGTTGGCATCTTCAGCAACGTTACCAGAGCTAGGGACGGGAGCATAGGGATGCGAAATGCTCTCTCGCAACGGATGCGCCGTTCCAGTTTGGATATCCCCCTCGTCCGTCACTTTATGAGCTGCAGCAAGAGCATAGTCGCCAGAATCGAAGTAGGTCCGATGCTTTGACCGTTAGACGTTCTGTTTGTATGGTCATTGCCCAAGAAGTAGCAAGTACCTTGGCCGCTGCGTCTAGCAGCCCTCTGTGTGGCAACTTCCCATAAATGCTGAGGAGGTGCTTTTCGCGCTCTGAGAGCGGCTAAAGTAGACAAAGAAATGAATTAAAGGTGCAGATATGGGAATGGTCAAACTTACTTCTGTAGAAGGCTGTTGGCTCTCTTTCGGATTCATTTCATTGTTGAACCTGAGTGGAGTCCATGATCAAAGAGCGTAAGGGGTGATGATTCCAAATATGCTTTGAGTCACCACATGCATCAGTGACATCACTCCAAGGTGGGGTGACACTTATATTGGCTATACTCTATACATACTAGCGCAGGAGCATATCAAGATACTTGCCCACAATGTATTGGTAGATCTCCTGACAACCAAAGTTAAGCTGGATTAAGTTTTATGAGTGTGCAACTTGACATATCTTATGTACACAGAGCAGATTAACAATAACAGCTTCTACACCTATTATCTAACTAAAGTGATCATGCAACAAAGAGATTACTGATTAGCAGTTGATATTTTTCACATTGTGATTTATCTTTATTCAAGAAGCCATGGAGCTACCTTATCTACTTGTACCATGTTCACATACATCATCAACTGGAGACGTCTACCAAGATCTACTAATCCTAATCTGGCAATCACATGCCACTGCACCAAGACCATTTCAACATCATAACACATCAAAGAGAGCAATGATATGATTCATCATCTGTGCAGTTTCAGAAGTACACCCTACTATAGGTTGCAGGATTGTGTTTAACTACACGTCAACCAGGAGCTGCTGCAGTGCTGCTTTAAAGCTATCTGTATAAACAATCCTGCCATGCTTCACGGGGTTCGCCCCGAACACTTCTCAGTCGTGCACACAGCATCTTTAGACCAGCTTCAAGACAAGCTATGAGGAGGCCTTCAACCATTGAGAAGCTAAAATTGGCTGCACTAATACGGAAGCGAAAATGAGCCATCTCCACGCACTCCCCACCTCACGAGGCGTTCCAACTTCGCCGACTGCGTCCAACTGGATCTGGAGGAAGACGGCCATCGTACATGAGCTTTGTGATGTACCGTTGCTCGTACAAAGCGACTCGGACTGGGATGATTTATGAGACGCCTCCGTATCCACACTGAGGAGACCATGGAATCTTACACTGGTCTAGACATGATGGATCGTCTTGCTCTTACTATCTTCGACGACCGAACTACTCAGGAAGAGCAAGATACCGGACGGGGAACGCTCAACGCTACCGGTATTGTATCCAGGTCACCGACGAGTGTTTGGATTGCATTATTTGAGAAGCGCCGCCACCGGATGAAGTGACAATCAACAAAGAGGGGTTTGTCAACAGTATCGATGCGAGCCGGGAGCCTTATTCGCATTGGGATGGTGAGAAAGAATTGAAGACGACGATGAGCCACTTGAAAGCTGTACTCTGCTGGATGTGGGCTGGATGAGAGTTTGTTATGATGGAGTCATGATGGGTCCTTATTATTATTTACGCAACAGCCACGCCTGGAATTACGATTATCGTAGACCACCACAAATCGTGCAACAATGAGGATTTCGAAGGTGTTTACGGCTGAGTCTCGCAAAGTTGCCCGGTGTTGCTGCAGGATAGAAAGTCATTCTGATAAAGCTACTGTAAGTCATTTCTTATGATACTTGCCTTGTCAGGCATCGTCGGGGCGGATTTCGTGAAGGAACTCGGTCTACATGCCCTCAATGCAGAAATATACCATGCATCCCATTTCACAACTAATCATGACTAAGAATTTGAACTAAAATTAAACCCATCGACAAATTGGCCACGAATATAAACCGTATCTCCCTGTATTCCATCCTGATTTCCCCATAAGATGCCCATCCCAGTCAAACACAACCCATATCCTACCGCATCGGCATCCACGGCTCACACAACTCCTGCGGCAGACTCTTCACACAAACCGACTCGTATAGTTTCACCCGCTCTGATTTATTGTCCTTCCCGACCTGCGCCAAGGCCATATCAACCTTGAGATAGATATCATCCCCCACAGCCGTGAGCTGGAGCTCCCCATTCGCGCACTCCAGATCAACCTCGACCGTGAACGACAACTGCGGGTTCCCCGTGAACGCTCCGAGGCAGAGACCCGCAACACTCACTTCCATGACCGTGTCGAAGCTGAGGTGGTTGATTGTCCCGGTGACCTGCTGTTTCTTAGCTGTTGATTATCACACCAAACGGGGGAGAGTATACATTGATGGTTCCGATGGTGGTGTTGAAGGATGTCCACTCGTTTTTGGGCGGTCTTCCGAAGAGGTTCAGCGAGGACGACTGTTTGTTCTGGCGGACGTGGTACGTGCCGCTTTTTGACTTTGTGGTGGTGAGGATGGCGCCTATCCTGTAAGTATTGTTGTTGTTGTTGTCGTGAGGGAGTGGTGCGAGGAATGCGTACCTGTGAATAGGGCGGATTCTGGCGTTTCGACTGTGGGGTTGAGGGCGACCATTTTGGAGTAAGTTGAGTATCTGGATGGCTGGATAGCGGATAGCGGATAGTGTGGGTGGACAGTGTGACCTTGATCTTGAATTTGTGGGAGTTGAGGTTGAGGGATTGGATGTCATGGCTCTTTTAGAAGACTAGATAGTAGAAAGGGATGGTGATTGCGGCATCCCTTGCATACAGGCTCGCCTTTCTATTGGCGTCGATCATGTCCATCTTGACTATTGCTTTGTGGAACTTGTCTGATTTGCAGAAACAACAGAATGGCATGGAAGAGATATCACGCTGCAGCAGCGGCGGTAAGACAAAGCCACGTCAATCATATTGCTTCTTTGATAGGGGTTCCAATAATTTGATACGCTGTAACTCTAATGCAGCTTGCTGCAGAGCGGTTGGCATGCAAATGTGATTAACCAGACGTACCTTTAGTACGTCGATCATCGATGATCGCTAGGCCCAATGAATAATAGGTTGCCTGCAGGCATAATGCTTGTATTTCACTGCAGGAGAGGTGGAGAATGCCCGTCAGTTTGCATCAGGACAACTTTACGTCCCCACTATCTATGCCTCGCTTTTCAAACACTTGTCTACGATCTTTGCCATTTCCAAACATTCTTCATCTCTCATCGTGGTAGTGAAGACCTGAATAGAGCATGGTGCTCCTTCCAGCTGCGCGAAGTTGTCTAAATGATTGTTAGTCAGAAGAATAGGTCTCTACATCAGCAAAAGTACTCACAAGTCGGTCCAGCCTGACCCGGAGCAAGCTCAAAATCCTCTTGAGCATCCATCTCGTTGACCCGTCCGAAGGGGATAATGCATGAAGGATACTGAACATTGTTAGACGAAATTTTCAAGCGGCAAAATTAGCTTACGTCAAGACAGTTCAGGAAGGTCGTGTACGGGGCGAGTCCAAACATATCATGCGGAACAGCCGTGTTTTGAGCTGGTGGCGCGAGACAAATATCCAGATCGTGGCTGATCCACATCTTCCTCCAGGTTTCTCGAAGATCGGCTCTCTTGGCGTTGAGCGCAGCGAGTTTTCCTAGTCGGTCTAAAAGGCTGAAATCAGGTAGATAGGTTTTCCCTGCCTGCTTGAGTATCTCTACCTGGCGCTGGATGTTAACGAGCGCAGGCACCGGTGGCTCGCCGGCCGCTTGTAAGTGTGCCATAGCTCCACTGTCGAGAGTAAAGATATTCCATGCGACTTCGTTGATCTCCATTACCCTGCATTCGGCGGCTGACAGCTCAATGATTTGATGGCCTTGAGCTTTCAGTAACTTGGCTGCTTCCGCTAAGGTCCTTTTCACCGGTGGGTGCAGAGGGAAGATAGAGTCTGGGGGCACGAGGCCAATTCGCAGAGGATGTCTGACAGTCGCCTGTCTCCAGGGCACATCGATGACCGAGGAATCGTACAGGCCGGGTCTCGCATCGATGACTGTCTTCAGAAAGACCTCAACTGCATCTATATCCAGAGCTAACGGCCCTGCACAGGACAGGATGAACTTCATCCCGGGGGTGCTACAGCTGCGTCCGCCACCGTTTGGGATACGAGATGCACTGGGCCGGAAGCCGTACGTTCCGCAGCATAGAGCAGGGATTCGAATTGAACCTGGCTTTGTTAGTCGCTTCCTGTCGACCGGGAGCTGTCTTACCTGCAATATCGGTTCCGACGCCTAGGGGCGATCCTCTCATGGCGATAAGAGCGCCTTCCCCCCCGCTGGATCCACCGGGTCCTAAAAGAGTATCGTGGGGATTCAATGTACGACCAAAGACATTATTGTGTGAGTCGGCCGTCTACAGCAGGAAATTGTTAGTGATTATACATCCGAAACTAGTAGGAAGACGTACCATCATTGTTTGGGGAATATTCGTCTTGACATAGATAACAGCTCCCAGGCTTAGCAGAACATCGACCAAAGGCGAGTTGTCGGTCGATTTCTCATCCAAAAAGGAGATCATGCCAATCGACGCATGCGTTCCCTTGACGTGGAAAAGGTCCTTGATGCTGATCGGCAGGCCATGCAATGGTCCCGCGGATTTGCCTTGCGCCTTGAGTTCATCTAAATATTTGGCTCGCTCTTGGGCTTCCGGGAACATGGTCTCTGTGAGACAGTTTACCTATCTAACATGAGAATCTTATCATACCAGCGACGAGAACATCCATACCAATTGCTGCGCCACTGCAGCTCGCTTGGAAAATGCCAATGTCACTTCGAGCGAGGTCAGTCGTCCATCTGCCAATGCTGACAGAAGGCCAGACACGGTGTATTGCTCTGTGATTTGCAGTTCTCGCTCGGTTAGGATACCAGCTTTGCGGACAGCATCTCCCTGAATCAGGTCATTTTTGTTCTCGGCCAGTGGTAGCTGTAGGGAAGAGAGGAGGCTTTCTGGGATCTTCCACTCAGCGGGGATCTTCTGCAGGCATTCCTGTTGCTTTTGGGCGACTTTGTGCTGCCAGTCGGACAGGGAGTTTTGAGAGTTCATTTGTATAATCCGGCAAGCCTGAGATAGTTGATGAGTCTTCAGTATGTGTAGTGTGTTTTAAAACGGTACTAGCGATTGCTCATGGAAGCACTCTCTCAATATATATCGCCGGCATTGGACAAGTCCTGAAAGTCTCAACAAGTCAGCATCCAACGTAAGGCCACCTGCCATTCTCTACGACATCAAAGATAAGTAATACCTCGGTTCCGGCAAATTGCTGACACCACACCAATTAGGACAATAATTCATGATGCGAAGAACGAGGGGTAAGGATCACTGCCAATCACAACATACTCACTCCAGCCGATATAGAAACCTGATTGGCTAGTTCGGCTACAGAAAGCACGTCTGGATTCTAGGCGCATAGCTTCATTAGTCTAATGGTAGAATCCGTCGTTGCCATCGCCGAGGTTCGTTCGATCACGGATGATGCATTGCTTTTTCTTTTACGTTCAAAAGGCCTAATCTAGCATCTCCCTCACTTCTGTCGAAATTCCAGATCAGAGTCCAACAATTATAGGGGCGCTTCATGGAAACAGTCGCATGCGCCAATGGCTAGGAACTACCAAGCGAATGTACCTATATCTCTATCTACCCATCCTTCCTGTAATCCCAACTCCCATATACCTGCCTTGAATAAATACAACAATCCTGGCTGGCATAACGTTCAGTCAACATCGCTTAAACATCAAGCCCGTGAGTTCTGTGCCTTGAGTTCAGTCAGGCTCAATTGACTGGATTGTTTGATGGACTTCCAGCTAGTCTGATCCCAGTAGCCACCAAAGCAGTATCCTGGATGCAAAACAGTCAAGCATAGTGTAGCGATAACCATCATAGCGCCCTCCAGGATCATGAAGGTCACTTCGTCATTCGCCAAGGGACCGTCGAAACCCTCTCGTAGTTCGGCCACCCGGAAGATGGACCGGACAAATATCGCTAATGTCGCGACGGTGAGCCCTATAGCTGTCAGATATGCGTAGCGGGATGAAATGCAGGGAAGGAGAAGCCTACCGACCAAGAACGCCTTCCACTTGAGCGTCTTGCGAACATGGTACATCGCTTCGTTAATTTTGTCCAGGTTCTTGTACACACGCCAGGCGAAATCGGCGCAGAGACAGAGGAAGACCCCCAGAGATGCCACTTGGCTGGCAAGGCCCGCTATCATGATGTTGATCCCCGTCTGACGCAGGTCTTGCTGATCATGATCCGCGGTCGAGGTAATGGCTCCCCCGGCAGCTTGGAGCACAAGAGAGAGGAAGTCGCAAAAAACGAAGATAATGGTGTAGGTTCTTGGCTTGAGACGGGAGATACCCTCGCCATAGACAACGACGATATGGCCGAGGCAGATGTAGATGGCGGCACTCAAGAAGGCAGGTCCAATCGTGAGGCAGATTAGATATCTGGACAATAGAAGTCAGCTCATTCTGCCGTGGTTTCCGGGAAAGGTGATTGATAGAAACTCACTCAAGGAATGGATCGAACGGAAATGGGTTGTAGTGAAGCTGGACTCTTCCGACATAACCGATGACTTCAAGAGCAAGACCACCGATCATTCCCACTAGATATCCCCAAGTACGGTAATAGATCCCAAGTCCCAGATTGGTCACCAACATCGTACCGAAAAGCGCCAGGTACAGAAGGTTACCTGCCAGGTTGGGAACATAGTTGAAGTTGGCGAGACTCAAGGGACAAGTATCCAGCGTACAGTAGTCCGAGGGGTCTGTAGTGTTGCTCACCATGATGAGAACTTTCCAGAATATACTCTAAATAATAAGCACGGTAGAAGGAAGATGCGCGAGTTGAGATTTTAACGATCCCATTCGCAAGTCCCTGCGTGGTTGATGCCATATAAGTAGGTGCCAGTTACGTCGATGCCTGCTGAACAGCTCGACTACAGTTGCTAAGCCCTTTTCCCAACGCATGTTTCTAGCTCTTAGTATCGACCGCAGTCGGTCGATACATCACCAACAGCTTAGCATCATACACCGTAAATGTGGGTAAGCACTGGGACACTGGCCATAGCTTCTAGTGCATGATTTGCTGCACAATGGGCATGAACTCTGAAGGACTAAATTTAGAGCCATATTTTCCCATTGAGAGGCAAAACAAAGCAATTTGTTGGCCCGGCCATATTTTGAGGCTGAAGTTAATAATTGAGCTGCCTGAGTCAGGAAGCCCTAGAGATAGAACGAGGTAGGCTCCTTGGAACAAAGCCGTGTTGTTCGGACACGGACACGGACACGGACAAGACATGGACCCCAGGCCAGGGATAAGAACACCGAGAAGAACGCGCTCATACCGACAAAACAACGCGTCATTCTGCTGAGGCGCAGCGTCAGCTTCTGAGCTGACAGAGAAGAGAATCTTGGCACAAGACACGTTGTCTATCCGTCCGCTGTCAGACTGATGCTGACCAGTTGTGCTCCTCAAGGTAAACAAGGGTAGCCAAGTAAATCTCGACTTGGCGTGTCAACTGAGCCACTCTGAGAAAATCAAGAAAATATAGTTTAGTCCCTGTTCTAGAACTAGGCATCAACATAGAATAGCCCAGCTGCATAAAAAGTCTAGTCTTGGCTCAACTAACCTGATGACCGGAGACCCGCCCAGCGTGGGGTTGAGGCCGTTGGCACATCTGAACGAAAGCGCATATCATCAAGAAGAATGGCTGCACATACTCTCTGAAACTGCCGCTGTTGCTTGATTTTCTTGTCGGATGTCTAAGACATCGCCGTATGGGCTGGGTAACGACACTATGGCCCGTGATCCTGGACATTGCAATAGTACTATATTGTTGCCTGAGGCGGCAACTTCTCTCTCACCCATCAGCGCTAAACTCTTCCATCCCCTGTCAAACTCGGGCATTCAGCTATCATCAAATCCATTGAATTTATATGTCGGACACATCAATGACTCCCGATACGAGTTCGGATGCAAACACACCGCAGATTCCCTTGGTAAAAACTTGCCAGAATTGTGCTCGTGGCAAGATACGTTGTGTTCGATCCGCAGATAGCGAGAGTTGCCAACGGTCAGCATAGCACAACAACTGATCTGTCATCCTCAGGGGGCTGACAATTCAAGATGTCAACGTTTAGGAAAAGAATGTGTCTTTCGTCAAGCACGCTCCAAGTCTGATGGGAATCGGCGCGACAAGTCAGCACTTTGATGAATATCCCTCCTGCTAGAATCTTGTGCTGACTGTGGGGGCACTGCGCAGGAGAATTGATATTCTTGAAGAGAAGGTTGACCAGCTCCTAGCTAGATCAGAGACGGCTACCTTTAAAAGACGGATTGATCATGTAAGTCCCATGTTGACTGCTCTTGAAAGTAGTAATGCGCTTAATACATGCAAGAATCAAACATATTCGAGCACATCGCGGCGCGAAGCGTCTGAGAGCCCCAGCGCAAATGGAGATGTTATTGACATAGGTATTCTGTCTATGGAGGCAGCAAATGCTCTAATCGACACATACAAAGCAACAATGATGCCAAATTTGCCATTTGTTATCATTCCTTCAGATCTGAGCACCGAGGAAATACGTCGAACGAGACCAGTTGTATTCCTTACAGTCCTCACAGCTGCCCTGTACGATAACATGCCTTTGCAGCGTCTGCTAGAGAAGCAAGTAAAAGTTGCCATTAGCGACCGCATGGCATTTAAGGGAGAGATCTCCTTTGATTTACTCCAGGGTCTTCTGATATACATTGCATGGTGCGTATGTCGGAGCTGGGATTTAGACTGTACTCTAACAGGAGCAGGAGCCAATATCATTCGCGTCCTCGCCGATTCTCACAGTATCTGCATTTGGCAATCAGCATCATTGTCGACCGCCGACTGGACAGAGCTCCTGGCATGCGGTTGTGGCAAACGAGGGTTGGCATAGCTGATAGCAACTCAAACCCAGTGTGCTGGGGCCCGGATGAGCAGAGAGCCGTTATTGGATGCTATTACCTTTCATCAAGGTTCTTCACTCGTACCATATCTGATACTTGAAACTGACAAGGCGAAAGCATATCGCGAATCCTTCAAAAGCTATCAACCTTTCCATACACGCCATACATTAAAGATTGCTGTCAATCGCTTGCTCGAAGCTCAACCTGTCCGTCTGACTCACAATTGCCTCATATCGTACATCTTCAGCGGCTCTTTGAAAGCATTGATCACATATCGCCTCAGAATGCACCAGAACTGCATTGTACAGATGCCGTCCTCGAACCCCATTTTCGCAAGATGAAGGCCGAGCTAGACCAGTTCAGAGCTGATTCCCTCGCTGCCTTTGCACACAATCGTATGTTGAGTGCTGATTTACCGGTTAAGCCCTCAAGCTAACCAAAGCAGAGTTTCTCGTCATGCAGTTCCATACAGCAGAGCTATACCTTTGCCAAATCACCCTTTTTGACCGGAAAACATCGGATGACTCGATGTTCTGGTCGTCGCTCCGCGTCGAAGCTTTATCAATGGGTCTCGTGGCAGCCAGGCAGTTCTTTCAATTTTATCTCGCGCTCCCGTTGCGTGCAGAGACTGTGTTCAATAACGCGCAGTGGGTTCAAGGTGGATTTTGCTTGACTCTAGCTGCAAAGCTCTCAGTCGCCGCCTCAGATTCCTCGATCGACCGCCAAGTAGCAAAACGTAGGGACTCGTTGGACGTGTCTCTGATACTCCAGCAGGTTATCCTACGCGTCCAAGCGTTAGTCACGCCCCTGGTGGACGCACGAGGCGAAAGGGATGTATTTTATCACTATGAAAACCGCCTTAAGCGCTTGCAGTGGTGGTATGAAACTCAGATGACGCAGATTCCAGTCCAGCGCCAACATCATGCTTCGCCAACAGCAATGGCATATAACCCTATTACCACTGCGGGGCCGTCTCCAGTTCCGGCAGATGATATGCATGCACAGTGGCCCAGTATGTTGCCTGATGCAACCATTGATGATCTATTCAAGGAGTGGAATTCCGACGTAGGCATCTATTTTACCGTCGCCTAAAATCCGGATGCGATGATATTGAACGTGCCTCCTTCGACTGTTGATCGCTATTGGAGAAGCTCTCAGGCGTGTAGCACAAGTCCACTACATTCTAGCAAAGGTTGATAAGAATAGAGTAGGGGAGCATGATAGTGTGTTAGGTATATCTTTCAATTAGAAGTCATTTATCTTAAACTGTACGCGAGCTAGTATCTGCCTAATAACCAAATCAGAACAGATTGCTGAATCTTTATGTCGATAGTAACATGAAATGTCCCCTTTGCCTCAGTTGACATTCTCTTTAGCTGACGGTGCCTGCTGGCTCTTGGCTTCGTTCCCACAAGCAACCCAAGCTGCGCAGTGGAGAATCATGATCTCGATAGCAAGTATAGAATCCCGTCAGGATGGAGTTGGATTCGCCAGGGAAGAGCCGTTTCATTTTCGCAACGTCGAAACTCTGGCGCAGGGCAGCAAATTTTCGACCACGGTTTGTGCATATCTGTGTCCGGATGTCAGCTTTGATCAACATCCGTAAAGCTTGTTTCTGACACACCACCAGAACAGGTAGGGAAGGCATCGGCGAAAACTTCCCGTAGACGAACGTGATGTACTCTCCTCCTGCACCATCGATGGCGAAATCCGGCCCCTCCTTGTCATCACAAAGACCCAGTTTCCTGGAGGTGACGGGGACGCTGTCGGTTGAGAAATGGAATTCGATCCCCCCAAAGCCGCCTTTGGATCTCGTGACGGATATTCCTGTCAAGTACTGAAGGTACGACCCTCCTGGACCACCGAACCAGACCCAGAAGAGGAGATTGTGACGAGATTTCGCCGGCGATTGGCCCACCGAAAGCCCATCTTTCATGCGTAAATTTTCTGGCGGGAGACCTGGATACCATAATGCAGTATCAAGGAGAGACCGGCAACTTTTCCCTTTTCGCCGGATTGGCCGGCCCACCGCCAGAGAGACAAGTTTGAAGCCCTAGTCTGCCATTAGTACAGGTGATAAACAGGATGAAAGGCTAGAGAGTATCCTGACATCAAAAGAAGCAGTTATTCCAACAATCTCCTTTTCCGACTTCAACATACGTGTTTGAGGACATCCCCTGTTCGAACCGAACCATTTAGTGACGTCGGATCCTTCGTCGATTACCTGCAACCCATGGATACCTGCCGTCCCCACTGCGACAACGAATCCCCCTAAGGCTACTACATCGGCTGAAGAATTGTCCCGAGATCTGTAACCGAGTTGTGTGCTGGTACCATCGTCGAAGAAAAGTTTCAGACCTGTGATGTAGACTGCGTCCTCAATGTCAATGGATGAGACAGAGATTTGACGCAAATGACCAGAGAGGATCACATGCTGCGTGTACAGGATTTTGCAGCTGTCAATATATTCTTCACCAATATAAGTAGCCTTCATAGGCCAATGGAGCTTCACCCAATCCAGGCCCACAGGGTCTCTGGGGTTGTTAAGAATAGTCGTTGTGTCAGGTTCAGATAGGTCCAGGATGCCTTTCAAACACCGTGCTAATCCCCAGATCCTGGCTCTATTGTGTAAAGAAGCAGCACGCTGAATGCATATAAAGCGATGCAGCAATCTTGAGTTAACAAACTTGCTGGGTTCCAGTTCGTGCACCTCGAATGCGAAATCACACTCCTCAGACTTGATTTTCGATGTCCAAAAGTGTGAGCTCTGCATCATAGTGCTCAACCGCCTTGAGACGAATCGTAATTTCAGGCAGTCGTGCACTTTCAGGTAAGCACATATTTCAAACCAAATATCCAATGGGAGGTGATCAAGACAGCTGACACTCTCCGAGCGGGATTTTACTCTCTTGATCGGATACGGCTTTGATGCTTTCCGACTCACAGACTTCTTGGGCCTCGTGGCTCTCTGCAATGCTAACCTCCAGGCCCGATTGCCATCAGGAAAGGGATCTTGTTCCATCGGCCGCCAAGTCTCATGTCTCCCAGTTACACTGTAATGAAGCACACCTCTGCCAGATTTATCAACCATCCCGCCATAGGAATGACCCCAGTTAATCCTAATAGAGAACTTGTTACACAATGAGTTGCACACATCCAGTAGCCGAGCCAGTGGTACAGCCCTTTGGCCGTGAATACGTCTCAGGAGTGACCAGCATGCTTCGTGCAACAGGAATGCCGCCTTCGAGGGGACCTGGGTGGAATATCCCACGAAGTAAACTTGTCTGCATTGAGGCTTCGGTTCATCGTTCCAAGAACTGTTCTCGGCACGAGGGACAGACCACGCCGTCCTTCCCTTGCGATATCCCAAGCCAGAGAGGTGTGCGCCGTCTTCGGACTGCCACACTGGGCCTGTGTCAGCGGTGCTGCAGCCCCCATCAGACAGGAACTTCACTCACAAATTCGGAACATGCTTGTCCAGTTCCTCTTTTTTATACTTTCTGTAATAGGGACAACATTGCCGCAAAGAATACAGTATGAGGATACCGTAACGGGAGACATCGTTCGTACCTAACACATAGGCAGCTGTAGAACAAGTTGTCTCTGCCGTACGAGGAAGGATCCAACCATCTAACTCACTGTTTTTAAATTTCTTTCGACGAACCTACAGGTTGACTGGTACTGCGTCATTTTGACAGCTATATTGATTTGCAATGCAGGAATTATGGCACATCATCACCAAACCATGGTAGATCCATGCATTCACCGAGTTTGACTGACTAAAAGGCAGGCTCCTAATATAAAATGATTGAACATCAAAGAAACATGAATGTGATCTTTAAAGTGCCTTGTAGCATAAGATAAGTCGATAGGTTACGGGTGTATGTGAAGGGTCAATATCCAAGCCCTTCCCTACGGGTCATTTATTCCAAGGACGCCATTCCGCATGTTAAAATTAGGTTCGCAGGCAAAAGGGACAAAGATGCCCACATGTGAATACGCCCTTGTCTCTCCGGCGAATCTTTTTCGGACCGAATTAAGCTTCCAATTTGCTTGGAATGGATGCTAAATGAGGTTCCGTCTCCTGTACAATTAGCGTAATCAGAGTCAATACATCAAAGGCCAAGGAAATGGAGCCTTCTCTTGCTTTGATTCATCGATGCTGTTGATCATTATGATGCTATTGGATTGTTACACAGCCTACAACTCTAGGCAGTAGTATGAGGCAACATCGCTATCGTCGTCGTTGTTGTGAATCAGTAATGCTCCGTAGGCGTGGATGGATTCAAAAGGATCCGGAAGGATTAAGCAGTGCAGCACTGCCACATATTTGATATCACACGTTTTGGTAGGGAATGATACGTGCCTGAAGACCCTACAGGGAGTGGAAGGCTCCCTAAGGGGCTACAGCGTACATGACCACACTCCGTAGAGTAGGTCTTTTGATGTGGTACATATTGCTGAGCCAGCAACAGGATCTGGAGGAACTGAACTCATTTCCCTAGAGTTTCGACAAGACATTTCTCCATTACGTTTGTGTCCCGGCCGGGAATTTATGCCAGGGCAGTACTCTGCCCCTGCGCCACCATGCCGGTGCTCACGGGTACTTGCAGAGTCGAGAGAAAGAGCATAAAAGTCCGATAACCCCTTTGTATAATGGAAGGTCAATCAAGCCCGGTGAGTCATGTATATCTCAATGAGAACCACAAAGTCCCTCCTGGCAAGCCTTTTGCTGGGACAGGCCATTGCGCACCCCGGCTGTCCCGGTCCTGATATATCAAAATTTGACAACGCAACTACCATCGAACGCGATGTTGCTATAATCGGAGGCGGAGCTTCTGGCACCCACGCTGCCATCCAGCTCCGTAAGGTGGGCCACAGTGTCGTGGTGGTCGAAAGGGAACCCCTCCTAGGCGGCCACACCAATACCTACCTCGATCCAGTCAGCGGCCAGTATATCGACTACGGCGTCCTAATCTGGCAGAATATCCCCGAGGCAAGAGACTTCCTCGCCCACTTCAACATCCCCACGACCACCGTGCAATTCGGACGCTCCAATAGTGCTCGCGTCGATCTGCGCACGGGACAAACTGTGCCCCCCCCGCAAGGCAATGTGACCGACGCGATGATGCGGTATGCGATGCAGCTGCTCCAGTATCCCTATCTCGAGGAGGGATGGAACCTCCCGGACCCTGTGCCGGAGGACCTGCTGCTCCCATTCGGGGAGTTCGTGGAGAAATACGACCTCGCACCGGCGGTGGAGACCCTGACGCTGTATGCGCAAGGTCTCAAGGACTGGCTGCAGTGCCCGACTATATACATTATGAAGCAATTCAGTCTGGGCGTGGCGCTGGGCGCGCAGAATGGGTTCCTGGCCTCGGTGGACGGCAACAACGGGGCCTTGTATGAAGCTGCGCAAAAGGAACTGGGCGATGATGCATTGCTCAGCAGTACAGTGGTTAGCATGGAGCGTCCAGCAGACCGTCCGCATCGGATCCTGGTCCGAACTCCAAAGGGCTACCAACTGATCAGAGCAAAAAAGACCATCATAACTGCTCCGCCGAAGTTGGAAAACCTGGTGAATTTCGATCTAGACGATACCGAGCGTGGCGTCTTTGGCCAGTTCGAAAATGCCTTCTACTACACCACTGTGGTCAGAGTCCCTGGCCTACCAGCCGGACTTGACATCATCAACCGCGCTGCTGACACGCCGTACAATATCCCTCATCTGCCGGGAGTGTACGCCATGTTGCCGTCTCGCGTCCCAGACATCTACACGATCTTCTACGGTGGCGGGGAGGCCAAGACCGAGGACGAGGTGAAGAAGAGCATCAGAGACGGTGTGATGATGCTACGTGAAGCACAATTCAACACCTCCGAGCCTGAGATCCTGGCCATCAGCAACCACAGTCCATTCGCCTTGTTCGTCTCGGCCGACAAAATCGCAAAGGGCTTCTATAGGGACCTCTATGCGTTGCAGGGACAGCGGAACACGTACTATACCGGCGCTGCGTTCCATACGCATGACTCTGCTGCCGTCTGGAGGTTTACGGACAACCTGTTGAAGACTATGTTTGTTTGATGTGCTGCAGATTGTTCAGTGGTCTGTAACTGTGTATCATAGGGGACGATAGTTGCTAGTTTGCGCACAGCTTATCTAATATCAGAGGGTTATTGAGGATCCTGCTCCTGAAGTCCGCTCCGCAGTAGCTGAGTAGTACCATATTGTTAGTAGTATTAGAAAATAATGACGAGGAGTAGCAACTATACAAGAGAAGTTAGTCAACCACATACGCCGAATATCCTGCTTAGTTCGTCGCAGTCGACTTCTTGGGCAACCTATGTTCGTCTCCTGGTGCAACGCAGATAAAGATCTCTAGGCGAGGAAGCAAGAGATTGCCAAAACCACCCTTGAATGACGAATGTTTGACTGGTGTGACTCGGCAACACTTCGGAGCAGCGGTCATACAGCGTGCATGGATGCGCTGGTCACGCAGTCTAGACCACCTTGACAGCTCAGCCAAGAATGAATCCTGCCAAACGAAAGCTAACTATTGCTATACTTTCTTCATGTTCCTTCAGGGCCAGTCGGTGGAGTTTGAATCACTGTGTATGAAGGAAGTCCGAAAATGGGCAGGTTGAAAGCTAGGAAGCGACCGAGTATTCTTGGAATAGCATGTGAAATATATTCGAATGATGAATTGTTTTGAGATAAGCTATCTGAATAGATTACGCTCCGGATTAAGTGCAAAACCCCCTGCTGAGATACAGACAGGGGATAATCATCAGGGGCAGGGATACCACCAATCAGGCTGAATGATTTCCCCTTCTCCTCTTCCTCTGGCCTGTCCAAGTCCCACAAAGAACAGCCGAATGTAACCATGATCAGGGATGTTGATCCGCTGCCGTCGCACATTCGCTCGGACTCCGGTCTTGGCTGCCGATCGCCAATTTCTCTTGAGCAAAGCTTGGGTCGTCTTGACGATTCTTTCACCGGAAGAGTGCCCGGACTGGGCAGGTGATCTGAGGGATTTGCGCATGCTCGATAACAGCGTCGTATTCCGACGGCGCTAGACGGTCATAAGGCTTGTTCCTGACGAAGCATAATTGATAGGATGCCGATATTGGTTCAGACAATGACCCCTCGTCTTGGCGTTGTTTCGAGTGTCTGGTGTTATAAAGAGAGATCGCCCCAACGGGGAGGGATGTATCGCTCTCGTGTAGCAGAATTTGGTCTCCGAGGTTAACAATGTGGTATCAAAAGTGGTTGCTCGCTCTCTTGGTAGCAGGGGCCAGCGCTGCCCCGGCCAGCACGGCCAGCGCAGCCAAGGACAGTGTCTCGTCTGTTGTTAAGAATGGCGTCAAGTATACTGTCTTTGAACATGCTGCGACCGGAGCCAAGATGGAGTTTGTCAAGAACTCAGGTATCTGTGAGACTACTCCCGGCGTGAATCAGTACTCTGGATATCTCTCCGTTGGGGATAACATGAACATGTGGTTCTGGTATGTACCGCACAACAACATGACTACATGCAGGGCCTAACATGTGCAGGTTCTTCGAGGCCCGAAACAACCCCAAGCAGGCTCCCCTTGCTGCCTGGTTCAACGGTGGCCCTGGTTGCTCCTCCATGATCGGTCTGTTCCAGGAGAACGGCCCTTGCCACTTTGTCAATGGCGAAGATACCCCATCGCTGAACAAGTACAGCTGGAACAACTACGCCAACATGCTGTATATTGACCAGCCCATCGGCGTTGGCTTCTCCTACGGCACAAACAACGTGTCCAGCACGGAGACTGCTGCTCCCTATGTGTGGAAGTTGCTGCAGGCCTTCTACGCGCAGTTCCCGGAATACGAAAGCCGGGAATTTGGCATCTTCACCGAGGTAAGTCCCGTCTCTGAGCTTGCGATAGCAGGAAAAGCTGATCTTCCAGTCCTACGGTGGACACTATGGCCCCGAATTTGCCTCGTACATTCAGGAGCAAAACGCGGCCATCAAAGCCGGAACGGTGTCTGGCGAAAACATCAACCTGGTCGCACTGGGAGTCAACAACGGCTGGACCGACTCGGCCATCCAAGAAAAGGCGTACATCGAGTACAGCTACAACAACACCTACAAGCAGCTCATCGACTCTTCCGATCGCACGCGTCTGCTGAGCGTCTATAACAGCCAATGTCTGCCAGCGATCCAGAAATGCGCCAAGACAGGCACCAACGCCGACTGCAGAAACGCCGACAGCGTCTGCTACTCCAATATCGAGGGGCCGATCAGTGATTCTGGTGATTTTGATGTGTATGATATCCGCCAGCCACAAAACGACCCTTTTCCGCCTCAGACATACTCCACCTACCTCGCCAACCCCGACGTTGTCAAAGCCATTGGTGCGCGTACGAAATACCAGGAATGTCCGAACGGACCGTATAACAAGTTTTCGCAAACGGGAGATAGTAAGTTCCCTCTTTCCTTCCTAGCAGTGCACAGCTGACGACGTAGACCCTCGCTCGTTCCTGGCGACTCTCTCCGACGTGGTCAAGTCCGGCATCAACGTCATCGTGTGGGCCGGCGACGCCGACTGGATCTGCAACTGGCTGGGCAACTACGAGGTTGCCAATGCTGTTGATTTCCCCGGACAGTCGAAGTTCAAGGCCAAGGATCTGGCGCCGTACACGGTTAATGGCGTGGAGAAGGGCACGTTCAAATATGTAGACAACTTCTCGTTCCTGAGGGTGTATGAGGCCGGACACGAGGTTCCTTACTACCGTGAGTCTTTCCTGACGTTGCGTATGGTCAATGCTAATATGTCTATGTAGAACCCGAAGCCGCGCTTCAGGTCTTCCAGCAGATACTTCAGAAGAAGCCAATCTTCTCAACTTAGATATATCGTGCGCTCCTTGGACGGATGATATGGTTGTATATATCGCTCGAGATGTTCCGCTTGATGACATATTAGCATTAAAGTACGCCAACGTTGCCATCGTATGTCTGTAGATCGTGCGGGGTTGAAGCCGGCTTATACCCGGTATACTACTGTCAACGTCGATCCCCGGGATAAATGCATTCTGGCTAAACTACTAGTGAGATCAAGGGGATGGACGACTCCTGGGGATGTCTGTCTTACGTGCTTATATTTACTGAACCCCGCACTTAGAACTATCAAATAAATAACCCAGGTGCACCACTCCAATGCATCAACGAACAACAGCAAAATGTGGCTCACCTCAGCGCTGGCACTTGTCACTGTCCTCTCCCCCTCTCTGGCCATGTCATTCAATCCCTCGACATACACATGGTACACCAACCCAGCCGCGGACTTTGCCTCCACCCTCCCAATCGGCAATGGCCGCCTCGCAGCCGCAATCTGGGGCGGCGCAGTTGACAACATCACCCTGAACGAGAACTCCATCTGGAGTGGCCCCTTTCAGGACCGCGTGAATCCAGACGCGTATGAGGGGTTTACGGACTCACGGGCTATGCTTGAGGCGGGCAATCTCAGTTCCGCCGATGATGTTGTGCTACGGGAGATGGTGAGTATTCCGAGCAGTCCGAAGGAGTACCACCCGCTTGGATCGTTGAGATTGGATTTCGGGCACGATGCGACTAGTCTACATAATTATACGCGCTTTTTGGATCTGGGTACCGGGGTGGCGGGGGTGAGGTATCAAGTTGGGGATGTAGTTCATAGGTAAGTTGCTTTCGCGGAGAGGAGAGGAGAGCTGACTGGTTAGTCGGGAGTATGTTACTAGTCATCCTGACGGGGTGTTGGCTGTTCGGCTGCGGGCGAGCAAGGACAGTGCTTTGAATGTGGTTACCTCGTTGGAGAGAAATAGATATGTGGAGAGCTTGACTGCCGTGAGCAGCAGGGGCATGGGTACTTTGACTCTGAAGGCGAATAGTGGGCAGAGTGCGGATCCTATTAGATTCACTGCGCAGGCGAGGGTGGTGAATCGTGGAGGTATGTCATGTTTATTCCCGTTTTATGCATAAAGGCTAATAATCTAGGTCGAATCACTACCAACGGAACCTCTATCGTTGTCACTGGTGCCTCGATCGTGGATATATTCTTTGACACCCAGACATCCTATAGATATCCCGATGAGACCGAGCGAGATGCGGTGGTCAAGAAACAGCTAGATGCTGCAGTAAAATTAAACTACCCAGCAGTGAAGCAAGCTGCAACCTCAGACTACCAGTCTCTTTCTGGCCGCGTCAAACTGGACCTGGGTTCGTCCGGATCCGCGGGAAACCAGCCCACGGACATCAGACTCAAGAACTACAAAACCAATCCCAACGGGGACCCCGAATTAGTGACCTTGATGTTCAACTTTGGTCGACACTCCCTCATTGCATCTTCCCGTGGAGGATCGTCATCCGGTCTTCCCGCCAACCTCCAGGGTATCTGGAACCAGGATTACTCGCCCGCCTGGGGAGGTAAATACACCGTCGACGTCAACCTGGAGATGAACTACTGGCATGCGCAGGTTACCAATCTTGCAGACACATTTGAGCCCGTCATTGATCTAATGGACAAAGTCCTCCCACACGGACAGGACGTCGCCAAGAAAATGTACCACTGCGACACGGGGTATATCCTGCACCACAACACCGATCTCTGGGGAGATGCTGCTCCCGTCGACAACGGAACCAAGTGGACCATGTGGCCGATGGGCAGTGCGTGTGGTTGTCGATGAATCTGATGGACCAGTACCGCTTCACTCAAGACAAGACTCTCTTGCAAGAGCGTATCTGGCCGCTCCTCAAGAACGCAGCCGATTTCTACTACTGCTACCTCTTTGACTTTGGAGGCTACTACACCAGCGGTCCCTCGATCTCCCCCGAGAACGCATTCAGAATCCCAGAGGATATGACTATCGCGGGTAAATCCACGGGAGTCGATCTCGCCCCCACAATGGACAACCTTCTACTCCATGAGCTTTTCACCGCCGTAATCGAAACCTGCAAGACCCTCGGTATCACAGGCGAGGACCTGACCAACGCCCAAAAATACATTTCCAGAATCCGACATCCCCAAATTGGCTCCTACGGCCAGATTCTCGAGTGGCGACGGGAGTACCAAGAGACCGAACTAGGACACAGACACATGAGTCCCATCCTAGGCCTCTACCCCGGCTCCCAGATGACGCCGCTCGTCAACCAGACCCTGGCAAACGCAGCTAAAGTCCTACTAGACCACCGCATCACCTCCGGCAGCGGCAGCACGGGGTGGTCGCGCGCATGGACAATGAGTCTCTACGCGCGTCTCTTCGACGGCAACAGCGTCTGGCACCACGCGCAGTACTTCCTGCAAAACTACCCAACCGACAACCTGTGGAACACGGACCACGGGCCTGGCAGTGCGTTCCAGATCGATGGCAATTTTGGCTTCGTGGCGGGAATCGCGGAGATGCTGCTGCAGAGCCATGCGGCGGTGCATCTCCTCCCGGCGCTCCCGGACGCTGTTCCGGATGGTCGTGTGAGTGGTCTGGTGGCGCGGGGGAATTTCGTCGTTGATATGGAATGGAGAAACGGGGAGTTGAAATTTGCCAAGATTGAGTCGAGGAACGCGGGAGTGCTGGCTTTGAGGGTGCAGGATGGGAAGCCGTTTACTGTGAACGGGGAGGAGTATACGGAGCAAATCCAGACTGTTGCGGGAAAGCCCTATACAATCAGGTTGAAATGAAGGACTTTCCTGGAGGAACGGGAAGCTGCATGACCAGGAACCAGTCTCATACTCCCCAGTGGACGTCATCTATCTAGGCCGATTAGAAGCACAACAGCTCTGCAGAAGATTGACAGCCTAAGGGGTTCAAACATATATAAATCCCGGAGCCCTGCTATTTAGTGGTCAGATTTGTGGGGGGACCTTAATGTCTATATACATATGTATACAATAATAAGATCCCGGTTCAGGCCCAATATCGGCTATCGGCCAGATCATCCCTTAATGATAAGCGAATGATACAAAATCCCCCACATTCCAACCAGCCACAGATCAAGGCCTGGAATTGGATTCTACTTGTGAATGTTATTCCACTACCGTTCCGCTGATCTTATAAATCATTCTCTAGCAAATAAGTGAATATCCATATCAAAATGACCAAGGATACCAGGACATTCAAAGTGCTCCTGGTAGGAAACTCCGGTGTGGGCAAGGTATTGTGATTCCTCATCTCCACCGCGGGCCTTGGCTAACCAACGCAGACGGCCTTCTTGCACCGATATCTCAAAAAGAGATTCGAGCATTCGCTACCGGTAACGGCGAACGTTGAGAAACATGATGTCCTCCTACACACGGTAAGTTCCCGGCCTCTGGCCACAATACAATTACTCATGTTCTAGACCGTCGGCCCGGTGAGGTACGAGATCTGGGATGTCAGCGGCAATCAGAAACCCAATACTCTGGCTTCGAGGGAATTCGACGAGATCGATGCCGCGATCATCATGTTTGATCTGACTGATCGGATTTCGTACAATAATGTGCCCAATTGGTACCGTATGTACATCACCTACCGTGTTGGGGCAGCGCTGACGGAATCGTGCAGAAAGCCTCGTAAACAAGGACGGCATGCGCCTTGGGAGGTATATTCCCATTTGCATCTGTGGGAACAAAAATGATGCCTCGATGGATGCCAAATTACCACCAAAGGCAATCACCTTTCCCAAGAAGAAAGGGACGGGCTATGTGGAGATGTCTGTCATGGTTCTGGACAACATACATGAACCGTTTCTTGATCTTGCGAGGCAGCTGTTGAGGAATCCTACCGTGGTATGTACATTTGTTATTTGGCCGACTGACCTAGCTAATACTTCTCAGTGGTATCAACCACGGCCTGACCTTGGACCGATAATATTGGAATTTCCAACGGTTCGGCACCAACGGTCGCCCCAGGACAATGTATCCCAATATCCTAAGCATGAATTTGAACCCCGTGTTCTGACCAAAGAGATATCACCACTTGCATCACCGCCAGCAATAGCAGCAGATATCTCGGCTGAAAAGCCCCCGACCGTCATCGAGTCGCCCAAGCGAGCGGATACATCCAACGGGCAACTGAAGTTCCTCAGTACTACGAACAAAGCACCATATGGGCTCAAATCGCCTGCAAACGGGACTATCTCAGTTTTCGGTGAGACAAAACCAGCAGTCAATGGAACCGTCCCAGTTGCAGAAGCAGAACAGACAAAGCTGCATGTTATGCCTACAGAGATGCACGAACCAACAAGGGAGCACCACGAACGAAGAAAGGAGCATTGCGAATCCAATAAAACACTCGAATCCCCAGAAAAGCAACCAACCCCACTCAAAGACCAAAGCCTCTTCGTCCTGTGCATCCACTGCATCAGAATGGTGCTCATCAAGTGCATCCAGGGAACGCCCCTAAGTCAACTATCAAACGACAACCCGTCCTTTGCCCTCATCACGACAGCATGCCGCTCCTGCTGCCACGACTCGAAAAAACCCCAATCGGACGAAGTGCGCATGTCTCCCGATCTGATTCGGTATACGGCCATGTACGAGTGTGCGCGCAAGGTGGCCGAGGACGAGGTGGAGGTGCTCACGAACAAGAAGAGCGTTGCGCATATCTCTCTGGACAAATTGACCAACAGTATTGGCCGCGAGTGCCAGATCCAAGGGATTTCGACGAGTTCGGATACCCTGCAGCAGTCAAGGCAAATTCCGAGGAAGAATGTGTTATTGGGGTATGTGCCGGGGGCGTTCCTCTAGACTTGGTCTTGGATGATGGAGTTATATAGCCTAAGGTAGAATGTTGGAAGTCGTGATATTGTTACAGCCGACCGGGTACACCCTGCTTACAGGACATCACACCGCAGATCCACAGCTGGCGACTGTGTTGCTGGTAGATTCAATTCCACAAAGGTTTTTGGATGAATCAAGCAATGGACAAGGCATACAAGGTAGTTGTACAGGGGTGACCCCTGGTATGATTTCATAGCGGGTGGATTTCCGTTTTCGGACTTCCGGTCCCATGTGGAGCAGGACACGATGATCCTGAAAGGGGGGACGTTCCCCCTTTCAGGATCAAGTTTTATCAACAGCTTCAATGACTTCAATTAACTTCAAACATAATATTAAACTGAATTGCCCTGAATCCTGTATTTTTTGAAGTCTTCTGTTTGGGAAAATCACAATGTTTCAATGGTGAGCTACAAGGCCAGGGCAGCGAATGACGGGCTTACGCGACATAGGTACCAGCGAAGTTTGATCCAGCGTCCTTTGCTGACGCAAAGCTTGACGACTGCGGTTAGTTCTACATCCAGGAGAAATTTGAATCAGTCATTCATTGCAGACAGTGTCTTTTCGCCGTCGGAGATAGCCTCGCCCAGCAAGCCGTGGAAAAAAGGGGTATCGCTCAGCATGATGTGGTCCGTACTGGACGAATGGCTCTTTATGGTGGTGGTAGGTTAAACCCTTCCTTACAAGCTACCATTTCTAACGGTAGTAGCTGTTTTCGGTCCCCTGGCCACAAAATGGTTCCAGGTCCTGCAGAGGCGAATCAATCTGCCCTCCGCACAACGGACAGTCATTGGACGCGTAGCAGCCGACCAGTTACTATTCGCTCCCACCATGATCGGAGTCTTTCTGTCCAGCATGTCCGTCTTGGAAGGCGGAAGTCCCAGTGAGAAGTTGGAGAGATCGTACTGGCCAGCGCTGAAAGCGAACTGGACGGTGTGGCCGTTCCTGCAGCTGGTGAACTTTGCGCTTGTGCCGCTGCAGTTCCGTGTGCTTACAGTCAATGTGTTGAATATTGGTATGATCCCTGTTTACGTTTTGGTACGTTTTGGTTGTGGTGCTGACTGAGATAGGATGGAACTGCTTCTTGAGCTTGTTGAATAATGTTGGCCCGCAGGATGTGCCTCTTGTTGCTTGAGCGGAATATTATCCTGTGTCTAGATATAGAGTGTACCATATCGCATGTTTATAGACTGTCATAGAATAAGGCGACTTTTGGCTTGCATGAGAAGAATTTTACAGGGGAGAGCTTCCTATTGGGGTATCCCGCTCGCTTATTCAACATGGCGGCTTTCCCCCTCAGGAATTGACCCGGCTGTCGCTGTTATTTCGTCACGGATAACTCAGTAGAGCTGGATTACGAAGATATATTGCAAAACAACAGAACGCAAGGGGCTGGTCTATCTATTTGATATTTGCGTTCGCGGTTCGCGGTCGCCGAGCAGAGTGCGAAATGGGAAATGCTCCATCGGAAGGCTGGCCAACGTATTGACCTCTTTCGTTGAACAAGCATTTAGGTGAAAGCTGGCGCCGTCCATCGGAGACTTGAAAAGCTTACTGATCGAAACCAATCAGTTGAATAGGATCCAAATGAACCCACTCATGAGTGTGAGAGCTTATCGGATGATTTTAGATGTAGTCCGATCTGTAGCCATGGATTGTGACACCCCTAGCAACTATCCCACACATCATGAAGAAACAAGCTTCCCATCAAGCCACCAGACACGATGATTGACTCGAGAGCCTTGGCTGCGGTCATCAATGATTGTTGGTGAAGTTTATTGGCGGGCCATCAACCTGTCAAAAGTCGCCATGGGCTGACCGGTTGCGGACGATGACGGCAACGACACGCTCTTCCCCGGACTGCCCCAGAATCCGCCACCCAATACTGCGTCTAGAACTGAATTTCTCTCTTGAACAGGTCGCCTAAACTCTCCGTTGGTGGGTCGGTGGAATATTCGCGATCTCATTCATCGATTTCTTGCGATTGTGGAGGAACAGGAATTGCTACTCTGTACCACGGAAGTTGCGAGAATTCAACCCTCCACGTGAGCAGGGACCCAAGCGTGGATCACCGACGATGACAGAATGATTGGGAATGATGCTGTGAGGCTGCTAGGATGATGCTTCTTCACGATGCAACAGGGCCTCCGACTGGGTGTGCTTGTGTATGACCTCATTGTGGCTTGGCGGAGAGCTCTGTATTATATAGGACCGCTATTATTCTCTACAGCTGCAAGATGGAGTTATGATCCTTCGTCCACTGCAGTGCTGACTCCCACTCTATGCAAAAGAATTTTAATTGCACTAAAATTCTGGTGACTCGTAGTGAACATGCTGTTCAGGAAGCCCAAGTTGCCTCAGGCCAATCCTGACGCCTACTCCCAGGATGACCAAGTGGCATCCGACACACACTTTCAGACTGCCATCGCGGGTGATGACGGTCAGTTGGTCGATACTCATATTCCCCTCTTGACTTGGCGATCGTTCATCATGGGCGTGTTTGTCTCCATGGGCGGTTTTCTGTTCGGCTACGACACCGGTCAGATCTCAGGTTTCCTGGAGATGAAGAATTTCCTGCAGCGGTATGGTCAACAAAAGTCTGACGGGACGTTTTACTTCTCCAATGTCCGATCCGGATTGATTGTCGCGCTGGTACGTTTACTTGATCCCCTCTGACATGTGCATCTGCTGACGAGTGAAAGCTATCGATTGGAACATTGATGGGAGCTTTGGTCGCAGCACCTATTGCAGATCGCATAGGTCGGAAATGGTCGATCACCAGCTGGTCATTGATGATCTGTGTTGGAGTCACTGTTCAAATCTCCTCTCCCACCGGCAAGTGGTACCAGGTAGCGCTTGGCCGTTGGGTTGCCGGATTGGGTGTCGGTGCTCTCTCCCTTTTGGTTCCTATGTACATGGCAGAGTCCGGTCCTCGGCACATTCGTGGTTCGCTAGTCAGGTAAGTCGTCGAATTCCGTGTGCTGTCAGATACAGCGCTAACTGGCACAGTACTTACCAATTGTTCATCACACTCGGCATCTTCGTGGCGAACTGCATCAACTTTGGCACTGAATCACGACCCGATACTGGCTCCTGGCGTATCCCAATGGGAATCACCTACATCTGGGCCCTCATTCTTGGCGCCGGCATGGCCATGTTCCCTGAGAGCCCTCGATATGACTACCGACACGGTAAAATCGATAAGGCCATTACCACGCTCTCAAAGATGTACGGCATCCCAAAGAACCACCGCGCCCTGAAGCTCGAATTCGAGGAGATCAGGCAGAAATATGAGGAGGAAGTAGCTAGTGGTCAGGTTACTTGGGTTCACCTCTTCCGGGCCCCACGTATGGCGTACCGCGTCGCGGTGGGTGTCTCCCTGCAAGCTCTTCAACAGCTCACTGGCGCCAATTACTTCTTCTACTATGGAACGACCGTGTTTAAAGGTGCCGGTATCTCCAACAGCTACGTGACTCAGATGATTCTTGGTGGCGTGAATTTCGGAACCACCTTCCTAGGCCTGTATCTCATCGAGAACTACGGTCGTCGTCGGTCCCTCATTGCCGGTGCCCTATGGATGTTCGTGTGTTTCATGGTCTTCGCCTCCGTCGGCCACTTCTCGCTTGACCGTGAAGTCCCCGAACGGACTCACACCGCTGGTGTGGTCATGGTGGTATTCGCCTGTCTCTTTATTCTTGGGTTCGCGTCCACGTGGGGTCCAATGGTCTGGACTATCATCGCAGAATTGTATCCATCCCAGTACCGAGCTCGAGCCATGTCCCTGGCGACCGCGTCCAACTGGCTGTGGAACTTCCTGCTCGCCTTCTTCACCCCGTTCATCACCGGTGCAATCGATTTCCGATACGGCTACGTCTTTGCAGGGTGTTTGTTCCTCGCTGCCGCGATGGTGTACTTCACCGTTATGGAGGGACAGGGAAGAACGCTGGAGGAGATCGACACGATGTACGTGTGGAAAATTAAGCCGTGGCACAGCTCCAAGTATGTCTTTCCTGACCAGACGGATCGCCGCAATGAATCCGAGAAGCGCGCGGCGGGCACGAATGAGCACATGGAGACGTCGGGTGCTCAGCCGGAACCACAGAGTGTGTAGAAGCTGGATGTTATTCAATGGTTCTTAAAATTCACTTCATGCCATTATAGCAGAATTGTATCGATTCGCGTGCAGGACATTTACTCGGATTTGTATATTAATGTATTACGTATTTTCTCTTCGCTCAAGCTTCAATGTCTATAGCGGTACGATGCCCCTTGTCCGCTTGTCATCCCGAGTCACCTTGTTACCATTCAGTTCATCCTATTCGAAACGTTGACGAAAGTCATCGCACATCGTATCACAGTAGTCGTAGCTAGCTGCTACCTTACAAGAGTTACAAAGTGTGTAGGTCTAGCGCAGAAACTCTATGACAGGGGGCACAGCGCAAATGGGGCACAGCAGCCCCTTTATTTTATTAGCGACAAAGGAGGTTGGTCCTCTTGGCAAGTTATGTTATCAACGCTTAGCGCAACAACCTTCAGGGACAGCAGTCGCCACGGCATCGTCCGGATTTGGCAGGAGACAAGTTCAGCATCCGTTGTCTTTGGAAAGGGGCTGGCCAATACATGCTCGGACATATCTTTTCACCCTAGTTTATACTTTCTCCCCATGGAGGAGGGAATAGTAGGTTTGAGAGCTGCGGTAAACTGGATTAAGTTCATGATGATCAAGCTGGTAAGATCAGGCAACAACAATTGCTGTGTAACAGCACTAGCTGAGGGAGGGGCATGAACTAATGACCAGGGGTTTTCAATCCAGGCCAGACCGGCCTATCTGCATTTACAGCTTTTTAGCTATCCTGCACTGCATTGTAGTCTTTAGGCTAGCAGAAACTTTGAGCAATAGTATGTTGGCACGCAGTGCACTACTATCTCAACTACACTAGGTATGGTTGTCTAGCCACGTTTTAAGTCGCGTGGTTCGACATAGTATTCGATAGTTGCACATCATCTAAACTTCTGGGGACGCCGGTACCTTCGCCAAGTCCTTGGAAGTAAGTTTGAACAATGAAATTACGGCCTTATGGCGGAGATTAGATTAGACTGCAACATTCTGAGTGGGTCTTGTCCAAAGTAAACAATTGACCTCTGTAGTCTGCCAGATGTCCCCCTACAAAGGACTCCAGAGGAATGTAGTGGTGTATGGACGTACATCAGGGTTCAAAATTATCCATACATTCCGCGTTTCCACGACGCGTTAAAAAATCAACCATTCTTTCAACCACCCACCACTCCACCAAAATGAGGTCTTTTGGAACTGAAATTAGTGGAAATAGAAGGCCTAGAGCAGAGCTTTCTAGCGAGGCACGTGTAGCTATTTTATATGGCTTAGAGAACCAGGGATCACCTACGCAGCTGGTGAAGGAATTTAGTGTCAGTTAATCCACTATATATATAACTAAGGAATGCTTCTAACACCATAAAACCTTAAAATTAAGGCCTTAAATAGGCAGACCCTAAAAGCTTAGTGCTGTTACTAAGTAGTATATCTACTAGATAGTTTACTAGAGCCCCTCTATAAGCTAGAATGCCCTAATTACTAGCATGCCTAGGGGGGTATCTAGGTTAATAATTTAATATATTTTATAAAGATATAATCTTAAGAAGTAGAAGAGCAAGAAAAGAATTCCTTTATTACCTAAAATAGCTAAAGAATAATATAAATTTATATATATATAGCTTGATTTCCCTTACTAGGAAGAAGTACTGTTTTCTAATAAATATTCTATATAAAGAAAGTCTAATAATTCCACCTAATTTATCTTCTAATTCTTAAATAAAGTATACTAGTGTAATCTAGTTAATCTAATAAACTATAGGAAGGATATTTTATAAATAATTTAGGGTATAATCTGGATTAGAGGGTGTTTAAAGATAATTATTATAGATTATAATAAATTAGCTCCTTAAGGTGGTTATACTACTAATTCTTACCTAAAATACCTTAAAGATAGACTACTTCTAATCTATAAGCCTAGCACTATATTCTAGTAAGATAATGCTAAAATCTATACCTTATACTAGGCACAGGAGTGGTTTGAATCTCATAGAATCTAGGTTATGGAATTGTCACGTGCCGAACCTCTGGCAAGCCACCAGTGTGGGCTAGTACTTTGCTTAGATAATAGTTTCACTAAACACCACACACACAAAGTAGAATAGGGGGGAATAAACAGCTTAAGGGAAGGTAAGTAATTTATTCTAATTATAGTAATATATATATTTTCCTTAGTAAATCTATACTCTCTAAAAATATATAATTATAGTAGTAACTTATAGCCTAGTTAATAATACTATACTAGCTAGGAATCTTACTAAGTAGTTAACCTCTAGCCTACTTATAGTTTAAACTACTTCTACTATAGTTATTAGTTATAATTACTAGACAGTATACTAATTAATAAAATAGTACTATAGGACCTAATAGGTTAATAGAGCCTTACCTAACTACTAACCTAGAGGTAGCTTTAGGTGATATAACTCCTTTACTAATAAGGAGCCCTCTTAGTAATGCTCTCTCTATAGTCTAAAGTACTAGTAAATTAGGTACTATAGACTAGAATATATTAAACTTAATATAAAGTAGTAATAGGAACCCTATATATAATTAAAATAATAGGAACCTACTACTATCTAATATCTATAACCTACTAATAGTAGTACTTAACTAGGCCTTACTTATATAGCTTATATAAAGCCTATAAACTATATTAGTCTAATATAAAGAAGAACCTAAAGGACTTAAACTTACTAACCTAGTTATCTAAGATAGTAAGGGAGCCTATGCTAATTTAAAACTAAAGATATTCCTATAAGACCTTACTAATTATTTTATAGTAAAATACTAGGTATTTAATAATAATATAAAGAAGATCCTATATGCCACCTTATAGCTAGGTATAGAGGTTAAGAATACTTAGAGGAATAGATATCCTAAAGGTTATAAATCTAGCTATATAGAATTTAAGGCATTCCTATAGGACTATATTAAGCTATATAAGGATTACTAGTAAACCACTATCTACTAACTCCTATAACTAGAATATAAGAAGTTAGTTTAAGCCTTCTTTATAGATATCTAAGAGCTATAGAATATTATTAACCCCTACCTAGATATAGAGTGGTTCTAGGTCTAAATTATAGTTAAAAAGATGAAAATAGACCTAAAGGTAAAGGTCTAGTATACCCCTAGCTATAACTAATCTTTAGAGTACCTTAAACAGCTTACTACTTAATAAGAAAAGATTTATTAACTAGAAAAGTATAATATAGCCTAGCTAACTACCTACTAAAAGAAGGGTAATTACTACCCCTAGTAAGAGAGGTTAAATAGACTAGTTAAGTAGAAGTACTAAGATAATAGCTTAATAGGTTTAGTAAGCCTAACCTACTTAAATAAGTTATAGGGATAATAGAATAATTAATATACTAGGAAAAAGCTAGATATATACTATAGACTACCTAGTTAGAAAGAGTAGCTTTTAAAGAAGGGATACTATTTTATCTATAAGGAGAAGGGACATCTTATAGTAAAATACCTTAAAAAAAGAGACTAAAGGATAATACCTACCCCTAAGGAAGCCCCTATAATATAATAGGAATTCAAGCCCTAGGAGATTAATATCTTATAATATACTAAAGGACCACTAGTGCCTCCTATACTAGCTAATATTAAGATAAAAATTAAGGGGATAGATATATCTACTAAGGTACTTATAGATTCTAGGGCTAGACCTAACTATATCTTATATTAATTTATGATATAGAATAGCTATTAATTTAACTAAGATATAATATTACCCCCTATAGAGCTTACTAATAGAATAAAGATAAAGATCTATAGTAAGCCTCTACTAGAGGTAATAATAATAGATTAAGAAGTAATAAGTTAAATATATTAGATTCCCTTTAAGATAACTAATATTATAAGATATAATCTAGTACTAGGATGTAGTTAGCTCTAATATATAGACCCTAATATTAACTAGAGATTAAGCTACTAGTATTACCATAGCACCCTACTAGAGATTAATATACTAGAACCTAAGGAATTTATCTAAAAGTATAAGAATTAAGATGCCTACCTCCTTATAATTAAGGAAGTTTATCCTAAGGTAATTAATCCTATAATACTACCTTAATATTAAGAATATATAAAGATATTCTTAGAGGAGGAGGCTAGTACTTTACTATTAGACTATACTACCTATATTATATAGCTTATTAATAGGAAAATACCACTATATAGACTACTATATCTAATATCCTAAATAGAACTAGAGGCCTTATATAAATATCTTAATAAAATACTAAAGAAAGGGTAGATTTAGGAATCTTTAGGGCCTACAGCAGCCCTAATCCTCTTTATAAAGAAGTAGGATAGAGGCCTGCATCTCTATATTAACTATTAGAGGCTAAATATAATTATTATTAAGAATTAATATCTACTGCCCTAAATTAATAAGCTTATAGATAGGATATTAGGTACTAAACTCTTTATTAAGCTAGATTTATAGGATGTATATTATTATATTCATATCTAGTAAGGTAATAAGTAGAAGATAGTATTCTATATATAATATAGCTAGTTTAAATACTTAGTTATACTATTTAGACTAACTAATACCCTAGTAACTTTCTAAGCCTATATTAATAAGATAATACATAGTATTCTAGATGAATTCTATATTATATACCTAGATAATATCCTTATCTACTTAGATACTAAGGAAGAGTATAAGTACTATATTAAGGAGGTGCTCTAGTATTTAGCTAGTATAAACCTATATACTAAGCTATTAAAGTATAAGTTTTATAGAACTAAGATTAAGTTCCTTAGCTTCTTAGTAGGTAAGAATAATATTTATATAGACCTAACTTATCTAAGTATTATTAGTAAGTGGCTAGCACCTTACTTATTCTATAATATCTAGATATTCCTAGGTTTTACTAGATTCTTCTAAAGATTTATATATGTATTTTCTTAAATTATAATCCTATTAATAAACCTCCTAAAAGGCATAAAGAATAGCTATAAGACTAGGCTATTTATCTAGATAGAGGAGGCCTAGAGGGCTTTTAAAGAACTAAAGAATATATTTATAGATCTGCTAATTCTTACCTATTTTAATCTAGAGAAATAGATCCTACTAGTCACTAATATATTAGGATTTATAATTACTAGGATTCTTTTATAGCCTAATAGTAATGCACTAGAGATATAAACTAGTTAAGGATAGTATCCTATTATATTTCACTCCTAAAAGCTTAATAAAGCTAAATAAAGATATAAGGTCTATAACTAAGAGTTACTTATAATTATAGAGTGCTTTAAGCACTGGAGACACTACCTAGAGGGTAGTTAATAATCTATATAGGTCTAGATAGACTATATAAACCTAATCTACTTCTTTATAATAAAGACTTTAAATACTAGGTAGGCCTACTAGGCTGAGCTACTTATAATATATAATTTTATAATTAAATATAGACTAGGGCAGCTAAACCCTATAGATATACTATTAAGGTGTTAGGACTATAAGCCTACTAAGAATAAAGAGACCTAAGTTAGCCTTCTACTAATACTTTAGAGGAAGTTAAAGCTAGGCTTATAGATAAACTAGAATAGTACTAGCAACCCTAGTATTAATACTATTCTAGTAGGGTTAGAAGGTCTAGAACTTCTAATCCTAAGACTACTAGTAATAGAGGCTATTAGTACTAAGGTTACCTAGGACTTACTAATAACTAGTCTAAAGGATATTATCTAGAAACTATAGTATAGGGATGCCTATATATAGTAGGTTTCTAAGTAGCTAAGAGAGACCCTAGATTATACTTAGGAGAAGGACTAGTAAATTAATAGTAAGGGACTCCTATAATTTAGAGATACTATATATATACCTACTAGTGCTATAGTAAAGTAAGAGCTTTTATAGGTATATTATAATAATCTATATATTAGATATCTAGGGGTTAAGAAGACTATAGCCTTGCTCTAGTATAAATTTTACTAGGAAAGAATAAGATATAATATTAAAGAGTATATCTATATATATATAGTATATTAGAAGACTAAGATACCTTAGTACCTTATTATAAGAAAGCTTATATCACTGCCTGTACTAAAAGAACTATAGAGTAATCTATTAATAGACTTTATTACTTCCCTACTATTATTATTATACTAATATAATATTTATAACACAGTGCTAGTAGTAATAGATTAATATACTAAGATAGCTAAATATATCCTAACCTAAAAGATAGTTACTACTAATAAGCTTATTAATATATTCCTAGAGAAAGTTATCCTATAGCACAGAGTACCTAAGAGCTTAGTAACTAATAGAGACTTATTATTTATAAGCTAATTCTAGACTAATTTTTATAGTACCCTAAGAATTAAGAAATAAATAAGTATTATATTTCATCTATAAATAGATAGCTAAATAGAATAATAGAATTAGATATTAGAGGCATACCTCTAGCTATTTATTAATTATTAGTAAGATAATTAGGTAATATAGTTACTAATAGCTGAATTTACCTATAACTATACACCCTATATATCTACTAAAATATTACTATTTAAAGCTATCTATAGCTATAATCTAGTATTACCCTAGCTTACTAATATTAATGCTAATATAATAGTAGTAGTAATTAAGGAATATCTTATAATAATAAAGAAACTATATAAGTAACTAGAGAGATATCTAGCTATTACCTAGGAAATATAAGCTAAGTACTATAATAAGAAATATAAGGATATTTCCTTCTTTATTAGTAAAAAGGTTCTACTCTTCCTAAAAAACCTAAAAACATGGCATCTATATAAGAAGCTGGATAATTAATATAAGGGACTATTTAAGATTATTATTATTATTAGTAAGTAAGTATATATGCTATGCCTCCTTAAAATATATAGCTAAATCTATCCTATCTTCTATATATTACTACTAAAGAGATAGCACCCCTATAATATAACTAATATAGTAAAGGAACCCCAGCCTCTTAATATTAAGGGGGTAGAGGAATAGGAAGTTAAAGATATACTAGATAAATAAACTTAATATAAGAAGATATAGTTCCTAGTTAAATAAAAGGGGTTCCTAGAATATAAGAACTTATAGGAACTAGAAGAGAACCTATAAAATACTATAGATATAGTAAATATATATTACTAGTATATAGGATAGGCTGTAGAATAGTCTTATTAAAGAAGGGGAAGAAGATAGTCTTTTTCCTAAAGGGTTTTTACTATCTACTATCTACTACTTATTATCTTAATAGTATAAACCTTCCTCTATTTTCCTATAAGATTTTAGAGGTTTAATAGGAATATATCTATAACTATAGTATACTAGGTAATAACTTAACTTATAGAAGTAATACTAGACTAGTAGTAGCTTTATTCTTAGCTAAGATATAGGAATATTAATTATCTACTATACTCTTATATACTATTACTTCTACCTCCTCCTCCTCTAGGGGTGGGATAGGCAGCCTTACTATAGTATTAATAGTACTAAGAAGTTAAAAAATATTATAATTAAGTAATTATAATAGGTATAGCACCTCCTTACTCTCTAAGAACCTAGTAATAATCTTTAGCTCCTTACTAAATAGTTAGGTAGCTATCTTATTATAATTAGCTAGAGCTATTATAATAAAGATAGCTATCTAGTATCTTAACTATAGGGGGATCTTTAGGTAGGGTTTACCTAGCT
The DNA here is from genome assembly GCA_014250555.1 of Aspergillus oerlinghausenensis. Lineage (NCBI taxonomy): Eukaryota > Fungi > Ascomycota > Eurotiomycetes > Eurotiales > Aspergillaceae > Aspergillus > Aspergillus oerlinghausenensis. The sequence continues at coordinate 51,798 of JAAKEQ010000040.1, read as the reverse complement.
TCTAATATCTATAGTACTTCTAGAAGGAGGTATTATAGAGATACTTATACTTACCCCCCTTATATATTATATCTTTAAAGCACTATTAGCAGGGCAGGTCTAGTAGGGGCTTAGGGGCCTAGGTATAGGGTAGGAGTAGTAGAAGGACCCCTAGGGGGGGTATAGTACTAAGTAGTGAACTACCTAAAAGACTTACTAGTAGTAAGCTAGCTAGTAGCAGACTAGCAGGCATAGAAGATATAGTAGGCAGGCTCTTAATAGATAGAGTAATAGATAAGGGGGTAATAATAGGACTTATAATAAATAGACTAATAGATAAATATAGGCTCTAAGATAAGGATATAGTACTAAGTAGAAGGCTTAGTAGTAACCCTAGAGAAGGAGAATTAGGGGGCTAGGAAATAATAGACTCCTTATCTAAGGATAAGGACTTAGAAGACTTAATAATATAAAGAAGGTAATAAATATTTAAAATAATAAAAGAATTATCTAATAACTTATTAGATTAGTAACTATAATATAATACTAGTAAGCTAAGAACTTAAAAAGAATACTTATAGAGGTAGATAAAGTAGGGAAAGTATCTACCTATAGGTGCTTCTAGGAGGCAGAGGCTACTAGGGTTTAATAATATTTAATAAGTATTTTCTATAAGTCTTAGTAATATTAAGATATTATTCTTCTAGTAAGTCTTATTATAAAAAATAGTAAATAGTAGATAGCATAATTAAAATAGAACTTTCTAACTCTAAAAATCTATATATATAAGAGAGAGGAACTTAATAATATTTAAGCCTATAGTAGAGTAATACTATAGATAAGTAATATCTCCTTATTATTATTAAGACTTAAAGGAACCTTATTATTAAGCCTAAGTTAATAGAACCTTAATAGGGGTAAGATATTAACTTAATAATCTTTAATAATATAATTAAGCTATTATAATAACTAATAATAATCTAGCTAATTATTAGAGACTTACTAGACCTATACTATTAACCTTTAGTAAATTCTAATTAATAAATAATAAAATTAGTATTAGACTATATTCTATAAAGGGCCTTAATAAATATAAGAAATAGCTATAGATAGAGTATTATAGTTAATAGATACTTTAGGACTAGAGTAGTTTAGGATAAACCTTTCCTAAAGAGGGGAGTAAGTTATTATATACTAAACCTCTAGTAAGCTACTAGTATAGGCTAGTACTTTACTTAGATAATAGTTTTACTAAACACTACATACATAAAGTAGAATAGGGGGGAATAAATAGTTTAAGAGAAGGTAAGTAATTTATTCTAATTATAGTAATATATATATTTTCCTTAGTGAATCTATACTCTCTAAAAACATGTAATCATAGCAGCAACTTGCAGCCTAGTTGATGATACCATACTGGCTAGGAATCTCACCAAGCAGTCAACCTCCGGCCTGCTTACAGGAATGACCCGCCTACTTGCCTGATTTAAACCTAATTAAACACCTCTGGAATCTCCTTAAGAAGAAGCTTCTATAGCTCTACCCAGAACTCTTCTTAGGAGGCAGATCTAGGGTAGATTAGAGATGATTTTATAAAGTAATTAGGGAGGCGTAGGATGCTATCCCTCAGGAGAAGATTAATAGTCTAATTTACTCTATGCCATGTAGACTACGCGTAGTTTACTAGGCAAGGGGGTAGTATACTAAATATTAATATGTACTATTCCCCCATTTATTCTTATATACTAGAATAGTATGGTGGTTAAGAAATATAGGATTAAAAAGTGGCTGATTTTTCGATATTTTGGCGTGTCCGGAGACTTTTGACCTAAAATATAATTGACAAGAGAGGCTCTGCGATGGAAAATATGACATTGATAGATTCTCAGAACAAGGAATCAGAAGGAAGTCAGCACCAGCAGACTTCTAGATCCTTCTGTACATAACAAGTAGATAAGCTGTCTGCAGAGCAGAAATAACCATAAGTGTTAATGCCGTGTCTTCGGCATTTGCTCAATTCCCAACGAGGTGCGGGGGAAGCCACGTTGGAGACGACCCACTTGTGCTGTTTCCCCCGCATTTCCCCGGAAAAGTCCCCAGTTGGAGTATTGAGATCGCCGGGATGAGGCAGAGGCATGTACTGCATGAATGGTTGATGATGTAGCCAAGGGGAAAATCCATACACTACGAGGAAGACAGGATTTCTACAACTATAAAATGCCGTCCTTGGAACGCTTTGTCCGGAGGTGCTCCCCTGCCGTTCTTCACCACCACCTGAATTGCTTCTGACTATTTCCTACCAAACATCATGTCAAACGGTGTTATGAATGAAAAGTCAGACGAGCCTCTTCGTCGCATGCAAACGGCGGAGAGCGTTTTCCTGCCCATTTCTCGAGAGGCATTCGAGAAACTCTACTTGAACCCGAAGAGTCCCACGGTTTCAGGGGACTTGCGCAAGAAGGTGGGAAATCCTACACCAATCTCTCTGCTGGGCTTCTTGCTTGCTTCCACAACGAATGCGTGTATTGTTATGGGATGGAGGGGAGCCGGTGGCAATGGAGCTGCCATTATGTACGAGGATCCCGTGTCCAGACTGGAGAAGATATTGACCGTGGTTTAGTCCTGTCTTGATTTTCTTCGGAGGAATGGTTCAGATATTCGGTGGGATTGGGGAGTGGATTATTGGCAACACATTCTCATGCGCGCTCTTCTTCACATACGGTATGCATGCCCACATTACTTGAAATGCAAAGCAGAACACTTATATGAACCGCGTCAGGAACCTTCTGGATTGTTCAAGGAACAACCCTTATGCCATTCTTCGCTACTGGAACCCATTTCTCGTCCACTGGCAACTTCCTCGAGGGACAGCAGACACCCATGTATAACGCCAGTATAGGTTCGTTAAATAAATGCCAATTGGCATTGGCTATGGTTGACCTGTTGGATAGCATTCTACTTTGTGGCCCTGACAGTCATAACCTTCATATACATGATATGCTCCCTTCGAACCAACGTCTGCCTCTTCTCCGCGCTCTTCTTGCTTGAGATCACTCTTGGGTTGTTCGCCGGTGCTTTCTTCTCCGTTTCCGCGGGGAATATTCATCTAGCTGAGAAGTTGCAAGTGGTGGGTGCATCTTGTCCTCGTGTGTTTCGCTCGATTGACAGCTTAATCATATAGGCCGGCGGCGCATTCAACTTTGCGCTATGCATACCAATCTGGTGGATTTTCATCACACAAATCCTGGAGGCCGTCGACTTCCCCGTCTCACTTCCTGTTGGCGATCTCAGCACGCTTATACCAGGACGGAGCCAGAGGATGCGTTTGAAGCAAGCTGAGCCTTGAGAGAAGCAATTTACGGCTTTCGTACTAGTGCAGGACATATAAGAGGCGTTGTGAGCATTATTCGCCCGTTTAAAAGAATTAGATTTATCAAGAAGTCATGAAGCAACTGAAAGATGAAGCTGCATGGATTGATAGCTATCTAGAAGAGAGAGAGAATGTGCTTCTACAAAACTATCTAGCTAAGGCTGACAGCCTGGAACAATAGTCCGCTGTCTATCAGTGGGCATGCTGCACTGGATTAGGATCGAGAAGTTCCAAATCTATCAAACTCACTCACAGTCAAGAAATCACCCAGAGACTGTCCAAGAATGGCGCGTCTGCCATCGCTTCAGCCTCATTATTCCATTTGCCTATCTTGCTGTAATTCTATTTCTTGGTATGGCTTAAGGCTAGTCACAGTCATCTCTTTCATATATAACTGAGAAGATGACTACCTTGGCTCAAGTAGTTTTCCACTGTGTGGGCTCAGGTCTGAAGAATGATAGCAACTGAATAGGGGAGAAGCACAAAGTAAAACTCGGGACTGGCGTCCGATGGAGGAGGGAGAGGAGCAATTCCCACGCCATTTCTGTCACTCGTCGCTGCCGGCGATGCGTACTTGAGCCTCCTCTAGGAGATATGCTGGAATTAACAGAAGGAGCGTTGTTGGGACAGTTCAAGACTTGTGGTTCTCTGCCAATATCTCACGTGCTCATCACGTCACACCACCACATCTTGGAGTTGATTGATGGATGTGAGTGTTGCTTCGGTGGCATGGTGAATGCCGTATAATCAATTTTGAGATATAGGCAGAGACGGGTTGAACAGCGGGTCCTGAGGGTTGAGCATAATGGAAAGAAAAAGGCTTTAAGTATATGGTGTCTAAAGAAAAAATGACAAAAAGAAACTAATAATTTATATTTCTCAAGGCTAGTTACTCTTGGGTCCAAAAAAAAGTTACTTATCAGGCTCGCATGCGCTGCTCGATGGCGCTGTCGGCAGCGGACTGGCTGCGCCCAACCAGGTATATTTTAGGGGATCTGGTGTGACGAGCCAGAGCAGTCGCCGTGGAGAGAGCAATGCCGGAAGTGCCACCGACGAGAATGCATCAGGAAATAGGTAGGTTGATCGAGGCAATATGGCTTGGGGCTGGACCTACCAAACACTTCCACCAGACCTGGCGTTAGATGTTTGAGAGCCATATTGTGGGCCTGGACAGTCTGCAGATTCACCGTGTCGATCGACAGGAATTACAAGGTAGCTTCTGAGATTATGTATTTCCAAAGGAACAAAATATGAGGAGGAGTTTGGACATTTGAATATCTGAAGGGGGAGATGTGGCTATAGACATTCCTGTGTCCACCACAAAAGCCAGGACGAATTCGCCTAACAAACATTAAGACTGGCATCACCAGAAATGTTCCAGGTGATGTTTTCGCCGCAGGGATTCTCCGTCACACTGTTTCCATTGACTTCCAACGTGATCGAAACATCGCGATTGTTCTTAAATTCGTCGCGAGCCGCAAGTCGAACCTCACCACCACCCTCAACAGTCCCCCCAAGAATCGACACTCCATAGCAGTTCTCAATGAGGATAGCATTGTTCCCATTGTCAGCCAGATCCACATTTTTAATCTCAACACCGCCCGACTCCGAGACACAAAAGACACCACGACCGCCACCGCGAGACACGACATTGTCCACAAACACATTCGTAGTGTAGCTCCCATCAGCGAGTCGACCATTGGCATTAGCCATGCGGAAAGTGGCGTACCCATTCCCCGCAGCGACGTTGTCGCCGTCCACAAGGCCAACTTTCGCGTTTGTCGTTGTCTGCAGCAACAGGCCGCACTCTCCCACGTCGCGCGCAATGACCTTGTTGATGATGAGGCCGTCAATGTTCCAGGTCTCCACGGCATGACTTCCGGCTCCGGTAACCGTGATACTGTCCATGCTGACGTCGGCGTTGGCGGCTTCGTCACGTTCGAAACGGATTCCCAGTCCTCCGCTCAGGTTCATGGTGATGGTGCCGAGCGAGAGGCCTGTGACACCGTAGAACCGCATGCCGAAGTAGGGGTTGCCGGTCATGGTGAGGTAGGGGATCGATACTCCGTCCGTGTCGAGCGATTCGATCGCGCCGCGTCCGCCCTCGTTGAAGCCCACGTCGATGGTTCCGCATCCTTCAAACGTCTTGCCGCTACTGATGCTTATGACGTTGGTGCCGATGGATCCCGATGCAATGACCGATAGACGCTGTCCCGAACTGATGGCGTCCAGAGCAGTCTGGATAGCGGTGTAATAGTCGGCGCCCGAGTACACTTCCTCAGACCCAACAGCGGCAGTGTACGAACCGTCTGCGCCGTTGACTGTGGCATCTGGGGTACCAGAGCCACACTGGGCGGAGACAGCCGTGACCAGAGCAATTACTCCTGTGAGTATAGCAAATTTACCCATGACGGATTGGTTGTATAAGTGTATTTTACAAGGACAAGAGCTTATGGCTATCTTTTCTTCCGCTTTCATGGAGGATGTCCACGGTCTATATACCTTCGTCAGCTCCCTGCGCAAAATTAAAGGACACTCAAGTATCCAGGTTTGTCTGCAAGCATGTTTCGGCGGGGGAGAACTTCACGGAGACATATGGGCGGAGGAGACTTCCCACCACTTGTTTCAAACCATCTCTTGGCAATAAGCTCATATCATATGGGACTGTTGAGTGGGAATGTGGAGAGATGACCGCTATGTGCCTTGTTCGGGCAGTGCTAGATGCATTCCGTGCCGATATGTCGGTGAGAGTCAGCATGATTCAACCCCTGTTGGTTCTTGGCTTTATATCCACCAAACCTCTATTGTTGCAAATGCCGTGCGCTCCTTGAAATCCCACCTGTCAGGTCAAAATGCGTCGACTTCAGGAGCAGATCTCCCCATTCGGAGCGGGATATGGCCTCATAGAGGCTTGGCCAGAGTAGAATGACATCGAAAGACCGAGCTCAGAAAACCTCCACCGGAGATGATCGGCAGACTCTCTCATGATAATCCGCGAATCAACAGCGTTACTCCTCATGAATACAACCGGCGGACATATCTTGATGAAACCCAGGACTGTTTCTTCTGCACTTATTCTAGGGCATTTGCTGATACGCCGAATGGATCAAGAATGTCGGACGAGGTAAGGCAATGAACGGGGCATCTTCCGGTCAACTCCAGATCCCCACGCTCTCTTAGTTGGTCCGCCAAGTAAATGGATTGAAACAGCGCGCATGGACTTGGATATCGCGGTGCCATCCGTTGACGTGTCGTATCAGCTTGACGTTCAAAAGTCTGCAACCTGGCCGAAGGACAGTCAGCCCCTAGATGGGGTTTGATGATCCGGGTGAACTCATAAAACTATCTAGCTGAGGCTGACAGCCGAGAACAATAGGCGGGCCGTCTGTCGGTGGGCATAGCCTCTAAGAAGAAGTCATGATGCAGGCGGGAGTTGCTAGTGTCCTGATTCAAGCGATATAGTGTGTTATCATGATACCCACCTGGTAGAAAGAGGAACTCATATTTACCGAACATGGAATATAAATATATATAGTGCAATGCTGGATAATTGATAGTCTTTGTGGACAGGCCACAGACTATAATCTCCATGATCAGGTTGGGCACTGAAATCGTAGGACTGCTGTGTTGGACCTGTATCCATAGGTGAATATATACTCGAATGTACAGTTTAGAACAGTACAATCGGTATCCAGAGTATCCGACCCCCGGTCCCTTCAGGCTGCCACCTGAAAAGGAGCGAGGGCAGGGTTTGATACAGGGGCTGGGCTACGGAATACAATAGCTGTAATAGGGTGCAATTGAGCGCGCTCATACGGCCTGGTAAGAAGGAAAGACTACCAGAATCACAATGGTGATAAACGCGATTTCGGAGGTTGATATAGGACGACTAGCTCTCATGAAAGAGATCCCATTCATAGAAGCTGTTGATGAAAATTTGGAGAACTTTAAGGAGAAATGCATATGTTGATTGCCGCGCCATCATTTAGAGGGTTACGAATTGTCATCATTGAGATTAGAGCATACTCATTTAGCTTGGACTTCTCTCGTCACCAAGCCAAACATGATACAGCAGCTTCCCAGCATCTACCTGTCCGACCGAGTGCCTGCCCCGGAACTCATACTTCCAAGCATTCTCCCACGCAGCGCCAAGTCTGTCGATGCTCGCTCGCGTGTTCCAGCCTGTCTGTTGCTGGATCTCTCGCAGAATGCGGACGCATGCATTCCGTTCCGCGTCTACCACGAGACACTGACCCGCAATAGTAAGGAGTTGGACGGCATTCGCCCACGCGATGGTGCATCGATTCGCCAGCGAATTGGCAACAATCTGACGCGCGTACATCTGTGCTCGGCCAGTCACGTCGGGGCGGGAGAGCACGGAGAGGCGGCTACTCGCCTGCGAGCAAGGCATGCAAATTGTGAGAATGAGAAACGCAGTGTGCAACATTTGCCATGCGGCGGACACGGGACCGTTCAAGTACCGCACAGACTGGAAGGGATTGTCCTCTCCATTTGGAGGTAGAATGCTGATCGGTGAGCACACGGCTGGCGCTTGGCTCTGGAGGCTCACCAGCTCCGCTTCGAGCTCCTTCCATCGGGCATCGTGACGTTGCGTAGCGTGTCGATCCCTGTCGTCGGGAGGCGTGCGACTCCAGAAATCGTGAGCCATCCCGAGGAGAAAAACGACCTTTTTCTGCCATGATTTGAGCGTCCATGTGGCCGGATCACAGAATACACCCCCAGGAATCCATTCTCTCGGTTCTAATGCTGCTGGCTTGCCGGCACAAAGAGAGGCAAGGATAATCATCCTGCAGTAAATCCAGAATGACTGTATATTGACGATTTCAGGTTAGCCACATCATCGTAGCATAGAGAGACAGGACATACAGCCTGTGCCAAACCGCCGCTCATCCCATGCCAACCATGCATCTTAAGAAGATCGCCGGTCCCCTTGAGGTGCAAGTCCCAGGCCGTGGCCTTGCTCTCGACCATCTCACAATGAGCTATAAGCAGACAGCTCGCAAATACCGCTGGGTCTGGCCCGCTATCCTGTAGCCGCTTGGACAGCAGGTGAATAGCCGCGTTGTAGTAAGTCAAAGCCTGCTCGTGACTGTGTTGCTGCTGGTCATTGACGAGGGAGTACTGGCGGGCTGCCACGGCGACACAGGCTAGCAGAACAAGCGGGTCCTTTAGAGCGAGCTGTGGCACGACGGTCGAGAAATACCGCGGTGCATCGTCGAACATGTCGAAGCGCGGCCCGATGAAGTCGATGTATCGCCAGAGGAAAAAGGCGTCAGTGGCATCGGTGACGGGGGTACCGTGGCTTGACAGTCCAGGCCGTGGCGACGGATGCTGGTCTGATGACACGCTTGAGGCCTCGACGCTCGCATTTGTGACCTGGTATAGGTCGGCGACCTCTTCCGTTTCGTCCACAAAGGTCGCTGTTACTCGGAAGGTGTTAGAGCGTTTCTGCTACCGTCTCGTGGGTTCTGCTAACCTGGACCTTCTACAGTGTTTGAGACAAAGTCCTTTACAAGGCCAGCGGCGGGTGCCTTGAACTCGAGCGCGGTAAAAGTGACGTCTTGACAAAGGGAACACTCGATCCCTCGTCGCTTGCATAAAGCGCAAGGCCGCGACTGATCACACTTGACGTGGCTCTTGCGACACTGCTCGCAGGCTTGACATCCAAATGATCCAATGTCAGAGTTCCTGTTATAACACAATGGCATCTCTGATACTCCACCTACCTAACTTGGATCTCGAGCTAGGCCCTCGCACTTGTTTCGAGATGGATTCCCGAAAGGGCGGCATTGCCGAGTCCTGAACTGCCGATGACGCAGTTTGGCGAATGTGACTGTGGTTATTATGTGGACAATTAGTGCATGTGTCCTTGAAGAGTATTATTAAATTAAAAGCGCGGACCAGCCTTGGATCTGTGGGGAGAGAAAAAGATTGAGTTAGTCCAAAGGCATGAGAAAACAGGAACAGTGGCTTACAAATCACTGCATCTACAACATTCCCATTGACGCACTCAATAGTCTGGTCCTTTGCAAGTAAGAGTGGGCATCTCCTTGGTGCAGACTGGCATATGTGTGTATATTCAGAGAATGAATGAATATAATTCATAGATGATAGATCATCGTGCGTCGCTGCACCCCGGATCACGGCTATAGCGGGGTTATTCCGGGATCAGGATGGGCCAGGGACATGTAGGGAGCTAATAGTAGGTATAAATTACTTCGGACGTCCTTAGTAAAATATTTCTGAGTAACTTAACTAGGTATTAGTGGAATATGACTATATCCATCTAGAATGCCAAATTGCTATATTGCTAGCGGCTCTTGTTGTAGTATGCTATGAGCTGCACCGAGAAGGAAGAAGAATCATCTCTGTTGTGCATTTCACATCCTCCTCAGGGAAGTCCCCCCAAAACTGTCGTCGATGTCAGGATCATGTTACTGGATAGCTGGATAGCTCTATAATGTCAACTTACCTGAGCAACATGCTGTCGGATTCGGTGCATATTCTTGCCCGGCTGGATCTGGCCCACCACCCCTGGACGGTCCGATTCGGTCCTCTTGGGCACAATCATGGGTCGTCCGACAAAGCACTCATGCGTCAATAACGCAAAGCCGAGAGCTTCTTTTGCGCCGATAGGAATCCCAATCTCGGAGATGGGGACAATACGTGTGTTGGGCATGCGCTCCTTTAGGTAGTTGATGATGTTAGGGTTATACGACCCACCGCCGCCCATGTAGATCTCGTCGACGCCCCCCGCGGGACCCCAGCGTTCGTAGGCATCGGCCAGGGACTGCGCTGTGATGCGAGTTATGGTGGCGACACAGTCCTCTGGCGTAGCACCGCCTGTATTGACACCCTCTGTCAGATATATATAGTCCTAATTGGAGTAGTCGACTTACGCGCCAGCATCTCATCGCAGATGTCTTCCGCCATCCGATCCCCAAACGTCTCTCGGCCAGTAGTCTTGGGTATATCATGCACAAAGTACGGCCCCTGCAGTACTCGATCTACCACAGACTGGTCAACCTTGCCCTTCTGGCCCATGGCACCATCCTTGTCATATTCCTGTTGACCGTTGGTGAAGTACCGCACCGCAGCGTCGATAAACACGTTTCCAGGTCCCGTATCGAAGTCGTAACACTCTTCAACAGCGCCTCGGGGTAAGATGGAAAAGTTTGCGATGCCGCCGATGTTCTGCACCGCACGATTGAGCGTCGGGTGGCTCAGGAGGAGGGAGTCGAGGGCTGCAAATAGCGGGCAGCCTTGTCGGCCAAGAGCCATATCGGACACACGAAAGTTGCCAAGCGAGGTGACGCCTGTGCCAGCGGCGATGATGGCTATCTCGCCCATGTCGAGATGTGCTCGGCTCTGATTGCCCTCAAAGAGCTCCGGCAGGGGAAGGTGCCAGATCGTCTGGCCCTGGCCACCAATCAGATCGACGTCCGATGCCAGGCTGAAATTGTTCTCCTGCGCGAACCACTTGACGGCGTCGGTAATGACCTCCCCCAACTGGATATTGACGATGGCCATCTCCTCAGGCGTTGTCTTGTTCTCCTTGATGAGCTTCATGACTCTTGCCTTGAGCTTCTTCGGCATCGGGTATTCTCCGTAGTGCAGGAGCTGCATCTTTAACGGCGTTTTCGGGCTGTCCTGGGTGAAGTGGACATGGACGAGGTCGACCCCGTCCATGGACGTTCCCGCATTGTGTCCAATGACTTTCAGCGAACTGTTGGAGTTCAGCCACATGTCAGCAATGTTAAGGACAAAAGGCTGAGTGCATTCAAACAGGTACTAACACTTACAGAGGGCTGCCGCCGGACTGGTTCAAAGCGGAAGGCATCGTGCGGTCTAGCGTTAAGGGCATGCGCAATTTGAGGTACAGATCATGGAATGAAAGGTCATGATGATGCGGCGCATACTTTATATATCTTGCTGGGAGAAAGCTCGACATAATCATGCCCCCACCACACACCTCACCTTCAACACGGGGCACATCGGACTCAATTCCCTTCCGAAGACAGAATCGGTCAATCCTACTGCCATTCTCCGCACTTCATCTTCTCAAGTGGATGCGGTCATGCAGAGGTCTGTGGGGGGTTTTCCGTTTGGAGAGTCTCGAGACTTACCAAAGTCAGTATGGAGCTGTGGAGACAAGGGGAATCTACTCTCGGGGATGATTGCCTTCCGCAGTATCCAACCTTCTCGGGGCTGCATGCCTTCCGGGGATTTTATAGGTTATACTCCCCGGACTAACGCCATGATCAAACCCCAGATTCTGAAAATCTATAAATTCAGGTCGGTTGGAATCAAGCAGGACGCTCAGTTGCTGCTTGTGATATGTCCTGAGTCAAAATCTCGTCGTCGATCTCAATCATGGCCATCTTCCCATTGACCAGATACACCACCCACATGGGCGCGTCGGGTCTAACGCTCAATTTCCTCGTCGCAGGCATTGCGACATGTGCTTTTTGGCTTTTTGGCTACGACATGAGCGTTATGGTATACCACCTTCCCAATGTGACATGCGCCCGGTCTAAGAAATAAATAGGGCGGTCTCATTACCGAAGAGTCCTTCACGTCTGTTTTTCCCGAGATGAAAAACGCCAACATCCAGGGCATCGTGATCGCCTCTTTTGAACTTGGTGCTCTTGTCGGTGCCCTCGCCTGCTTGGACCTGGGCGATCGCCTCGGTCGTCGTCTGACCGTTTGGTTCGGCATGCTCTTTATGTTGATCGGCGGCACGCTACAGACCAGTGCCTGGGCTATATCTCAGCTGACACTGGGTCGTGTCCTCAGCGGCATCGGGCTCGGGTTACAGGTGGCCACGATCCCGTCATGGCAGTCTGAGTGTGCGAAAGCGCATAGTCGCGGGCGTTGGGTCATGATTGAGGGTGGTCTACAGACATTCGGCGTTGCTTGTGGCCAACTTGTTGGCTATGGCTTCTTCTTTGTAAAGGGCCAAGCGCAATGGCGTGCCCCCGTCGGCATCCAGCTCTTTCCGGCCTTGATCGTCTTTGTATTCATCAATTTTCTTCCCGAGTCCCCTCGCTGGTTGATCAAACACGGTCTGGTTGAAGAGGTGTGTATCCTTCCCACGATGAAGGCTTCTCGCTGACCGTACAAATATGCAGGGCACGTACAACCTGTCAAAGCTCCGAAACCTGCCCGTCGACCACCCGGAGCTGGTCTTTGAACGCGATGCCATCATCGCCTCTTTCGAAGCGCAGAGCGAACTCGCTCCGTTCTCCTATAGAGAAATGCTGAGCAACGGGAAGACCAAGATGTTCCATCGCGTCGCCATTGGATTCTTCATGCAATCTGCACAACAATTATCCGGAATCAACTTGGTCTCGACATACGCCAACAAGATTCTGCAGGAGTCATTCGGCCTCGCTGCCAGCACATCCCACCTCATCGCTGCCATGGGAGGGTTGGAGTATGCTGCATGCTCGCTTCTGTCCGTTTTACTCATCGAAGGTCTTGGACGCCGCCGCGCCTTTCTGGGGACTACAGTCGGCATGTCCTGCTGCTTTGCCGTGATCGCTGGGCTTCAAAGCACGGATTCGCGCACCTGCCAACTCACGGCTGCTGGATTCCTGTTTCTCTTCAATACCTTTTTTGGCCTGGCCTGGGTGGGAGGACCATTTCTGTACAGCGCCGAGATTGCACCGCTGCGATGCCGCGCCCAGGCCAACGCCTTTGCCAGCGCTGGCAACTGGTTGTTTTGCTTTGTGGTGGTCATGATTATCCCGCCTGCTTTCCAGAATATCGGCTGGAAGACGGTAAGACTACTTCGCTCTCCTTGCGGGCGTCATCTAACGTGCGTCTAGTATATCATTTTCGCCATTTTGAATGCCTGCTTCGTGCCCATCATCTACTTTTTCCTTGTTGAAACACGAAAGAGGAGTCTCGAGGAGCTGGTGAGTATCACTCCATGCCATGAAACAACCCCAGTAGGCTAATATTTTATGTTTCCAGGATGTCATCTTCGCTGCGGGTGGTGACCCCGTCAAAAAGGAGAAGACGATGCCGTACAATATACCTATTGAGGAGGCCCGGAGGATCCTTGGTCTTGCTGAGAGTACTAGTATTGCTGAAGTATTATATCACGACGCGAAGCCGTCCGTTTGAGAGAATAACACTCAACCTGTTAAAGGCAATACAATAATCACTCTCATGGTACTCTCATGGACCAGCCGCTTGCATTACAGGCAGTAGTGCAATATACGGAGGCAGATGAGTTTATATCACGGCTTGTGGAGTGGTAGTGCCTGAGGCAGGATGCTTGCAGTCTGCCTTAGGCACCAATGAAGTGTCTCACCAAGACTAGCTGTCATGTGACTCTACTCTTAATGTACTAAGGTACGGAGTACATATAAGGTACATATTACTAGTACAGTAAACCCCCGCTATAAGCAACTCTGATATAAGGAAAACCTCGGATATAGCAAATAGTCACTGTGTCTGAATTAAATCCTTATATTAATTTGCTTAATACTCTAATATATAGTTTTTGCTTACAAAAATCATTTCTCCCATATAAAATTCCTTATATCAGGATATTTTTTCTATGTGTATACTACCACCTAGCTATCCTAGACTACTTTTAACAGTATTTTTACAGATAAATACAATGGTAAATTACAGCCATCTCTACAGGAGTACCTCTTGAAGGCTCTTATATTGTATTATATATAGTATTTTACATAGTATAAAAGGGTAATTTTAGAAGGAAACTCAGGGAACACTATCTAAGTAATTTCTAGTAGTGTTCAGGTAGAGAAATATATATTCAAGTATTAATTTACTAAAGAATCCAGTACAAGGAAATTTCGATATAAGGAAGAAAAAGTGGCTGTCTGAATTATTTGCTTATATCGGGGGTTTACTGTACTAGCACTAGCCTCCATACTATTCTGACCTTACCCCTTAAAGCTAAAGAGCCTGATGGGTTGGTTCCTTTTGGCGGGGGCAAAAATCAAGTTCAAGACCCTTATGACAATTGATTTCTCCCCAATCTCCACGCAACTCTAGAAAACTAATTCATTTAACGCAAGTTACGCGGCACTCTACGTATGGTTTATGTTTTCTGACAGCGACCAAGCTGCATTCATTCGGTCCAGCTCAATATCCAGCGGCGACTCCAGTCATGCCTCCCGCTTTGGCTGTCCGCTTAACCTGCCAGGCCTGCACGCGCCGCAAAGTAAAATGCGACAAGAAGAGCCCTTGCACAAATTGCGTAAAGCATGGGATTTCCTGTGTTGCTGTTGAGAGGCCACGTTGGCCACGCGGCCGGTCGGGAAAGCAGGCAATAAGCCGAGAGCAAGATCTGAGCAATCGTGTAGCGAAGCTAGAGCAGATGATACAGGACTTTACCCACTCAAAAAGAGGAACGGGAGATGTGTCCAGCAGCCGTGGCGATACTACCATACCTTGGAGTGGACGATCGCCAAAACCACAGTTGGAAACGGCGCAGACATTTGAAGAGTTGTTTCCTCCGCAGCAGCCAGTGAGCCGTCTGCCCTTGATAGTGCGGACAACTCTCTAACTTCACAAACAGTCAGTGATTTCGCGATCATCCGGCAATGTAGATGATGCCCTAGGCAACAGCTTGGCTGACAACACGACCAGCCGAGAACGACGCACAGAGAATCACCCGGACCTACCTTCGGAACCAGTGCGTCGGAGGATACTCGTCGACATCTTTCTTCGCCAAGTCGACCCGGTCTTGAAGATTTTGCACCGGCCATGTCTCTGCGCCTATCTCCTGGAGGGAAAGCCCTACTTGGACTATGCTCCGGGGCATCCGGTACCTGCGGCTCTGGCCTCTGCCGTGTTTTATATGGCCAGCTCGAGCCTGGCTGAAGACCAATGTCTCGCTCTCCTTGCCGAGAGGAAAGAGACGGTACTGGCAAGATACAATGATGAAACCATGACAGCCCTCGCTAGGGTCGACTTTCTGGTTACAAATCATCTGACTGTATTGCAGGCATTTGTCCTGTCTTTGGTCAGTGCCTTGCCCCGTGGCGGGGGGACTGCAAGGTTAGCTAACTGTCGGTTCAGGTGGCTGCAAGAACACACGATCACAGCCGAAAGGTCTGGACAATGCTCAGCGTAGCTCTTCGCATAGCACAAGCACTCTCGCTGCACATGACCGATCCCCCATTTCCAGTAACGCCGTTTGAACGCGAGATGCGTCGCCGCTTGTGGCACTTGATCGGCTGGTTGGACCTTGAGGCATCGCTGAACCGCGGATCGGAAAGCATGATGCGGTCTGCCTGGATTCAGACACATTCCCTCACGAACATCAACGACGATGATTTTGGATTCGACTCGGAGGATCCCTTACCGGCTGCGCAAAGCGGGCCAACGGAGGCTACCCTTCTCATTCTGTTTGCGCATGGCCAATGCGCTCTACGTGCCTTGGATTTATCCCACTTTGCTGAACCAGGCATCACGGACATCCATATGCGACAGCAAACGGTGGACCACTTCCGTCGTACTACGAAGGAGCTGTTGGCCGGTTGTGACCCCGCAAATGTTCCGTTCCACTGGTTCACTACCCAGATCCAGGAGCAGATATCTGCTGTCCTGCAACTTATCGCTCTCCGGCCCCTCCAGAGGAGTCCCACCTTTGTTCCTGCGGAGCTCCCAGCGCCCCAAATGCTCGCTCTCGCAGCCGACATATTAGAACGACGTCAGAGAATGTTCAGCGATCCTCGAGCACAGCCCTGGCGCTGGTTCGAGCTGTTATACTTTCCCTGGCATGCGCTGGTTGTCGCCATGACCGAGGTCTGCGTCTGTACTGACCGATGGGTGATAGACAGATACTGGCCTACGCTTGAGCGTAGCTATGACCTCTTTCAGAAGCAGGCTGTTGGTACACACTATGACTGGCTTTCGGCGTCAATGGACAGTTTGATGAACAACGCGCGAGCTGCGCGACAAAAGGTGGTCGACTCCGACGCGACAGGGCTTCAAGCGCCCAGTTCCCACATTTATATGGACATGGTGTCTCTCGAGGGCCCAGACCTGTCGGAGTCTCTGCCACCTGTACCTGACGCGACTTTAGCACCGGAGGAGCTTACGCTACTACAGAACCAGGAGGTCAGCGCGTGGACGCAGTATGGGGATTTTACCGACCGCTTCTATGAGCTGCATGCAATATTTGACGGCGGGCTAACCTAGCCTAGCCGCTGAAAGCAAAGGATCTAGCTCGGTCATGGATTCTAGGACTCTTGTACTAGTGCAATTACTCATCCATACAGGGATGATATCATGAACAACATGCTCTTCGTAGCTATCTCTTCTACTATCAGTCGTCATCCAAGCAACCATCACTCGGGTCTATATCCATCCCGGCTTGGAATGAAACCCGCAACACCCTCGCCGTATCCCTCCCATCCATCGAATTCAGTCACATACTTGATGGCCGCCTTGAGGTAAAAGTCATCCTTACGACCAAACGTCTCCTGGAAGACCTTCGGAGCCCGCACCACTTTGAAGAAATGGGCATCCAGAGCCCACTTGTGCGCCAATGCGGTATCAATCACCCAATTCCAGTCCCGGCCATCTACCTCGACGGCCTCGACCCAGTCGAGGGAGAAGCGGGGCCGCAACTGGCAGATATAGGTCATGATTCCGAAGAGCGCATACTGTTTCAATATGGAGGCGCGGCGGTCTGTGGGGAAGTAATGCCACAACACTCGCAACGCGTGGGCCACGGTCATGATGTGGACATTGAAAAAGTCAAACGAGTCCCGCGGGTTCCCATTGCTCAGGGCCACCAGGACGGCCAGGTCGCAGCATTCCTCAAACTGGGATAGGAGGTCAGTGACTTCCCAAGCGTTCCAGTGTTCCAGCACGATAGCAATGTTTTGCTCCTGGTAAAGGACGTCGAGGTTGGCGATGCCAGGCTCGGAGAACAGACCGTCCAGTCGTGGATCCTGTCGCACCGTCTCAAGGACCTCAGCCAGGGAGGTCGTTTTATACTTCGTTGTGTCAGGTGGCGCCTGGTCAAGGACGGTATGCATAGGATTGTACTCCGTGCACCCCTGACTGAGGGCTTGCGCCGCGACCTCTTTGCTGCGGAACTCGTACGCGTAGGCGAGATGGATAAACGGGTGGCCCACTGTTTCGCTAGACGGTCAGCCACACTTGTGGTCCCTGGTTGAGAGTGGATCACATACAGCCTCCAGTACAGCCGTTCACCAGTGGCTCCGTGCCGGAGTAGAGATACTCTTCAAGCACCTTTCCCCAGTCTCCCTGTTTTTCCTTTACTTCGTTGTCGAAGAAGTCCTGGTATGCCACCGTGTACCTAGCTGGATAGTGAGTAACTTGTTCCTCCCTGTAGGGACATAACAACGCACTCTTTGCGAGTCAGAAAATCCCTCCAGTTTTCCTTGGAAATGGCCTCGCCCCGGATGAATCCTCGGGCAATAGGGACCAACTGGGTAATTTCATGTTCATATGTCCTGGTCAATTGCTCGCTGTCGGCACCCAGCGCATACGCAGAGCCAAGGAGCTGGAGAACAAAGTAAACGGACGACTCTCATAACCATATGTCTAGGGCAGAAACATACATGCGGCAAGTGACTGTGTAGGATCAGCTCCGGGTCACGCAGCGGCGCAACCGTAACATGGCCTTGTTCAAGGAGGCTTCGCAGCTTCTGGGTTCGCGGATCGGGGAACTTGGTCACGTCGTAAACAGGGACCGGCGGGAGGTCCCTTAAGCGGGACGTGGGAGGCAGTCGGATAGACTTTTGGCTACTGCTGGAAGTCATTGCTGGAAGTCTGGAAGCTTGGATTACGCTTGTGTATGGGTAAATTGGACTGTCAAGATTCTTAAGAGATTGCTTAATATGGCTGTCTAAATAGTACGGTCTTCTACCAGTTGAGGCAGCGTTTATATACCTTCATCATCCCTGGTCAAGTCTCCCCCTTGTTACTCAACCCACCCATACTGCAGCGACGATCTCGAGGAAGCATTTGGTCAAGTGCATCAGTCTCTAACGATCATCTTCTGTTAGAGGTCAGTCGGATGAAATCATCTCGGGCTTAGGAACTCTTTAAGTCCGAGCCGGTGAGGAGGCAAGATATCTCATGATATTCCTATTCCACAGACGTGACTTTTCGCTCCAATGGGAAAATATCTCTAGTGGTCTGACTCTCCTCAGAACGGACCATACGTGCTAGGCAAATGATTTCGGTAGTTATGATGCTTACTTTACAATCGGGAAAAAGAAAGGTATTATAAGAATAGAGGGTATGGGTTAAACACCGTTTCAATAGCGGATATACCTCGGATGGATAGACATATTTCCTCCCACTGCTAGTCTATGTATTCTATTCTACTCTGATCTGCAGCGCTTAGGATCATTTGGTACCATCTCTACATGCCAGGCCCCGCCACTTCAGACGATGCCACCACCATTGGCTCTCAGAACCTGGCCCGAGATCCAAGCGCTATCCTTCCCCCACAGCAAACTAACCGCTGCAGCAATTTCATCCGGCTCCGCGATTCGGTTGAACGGGTTATGACTCGCAATCATTTGTACCCGGGTCTCGTCCATGGCCTTGTGAAAGGACACTGTGCTCGTTGCACCTGGGGAAACGGCATTGACGCGGATTCCCGCGCTCGCTAGGTCCCGCGCCAGGACCTTGACCATCTGGTTCATCGCTCCCTTGGTCGATACGTAAAGAAGGAAATGTGGTGGCACCGAAGACGCATCGGTAAGGTCCGTCGAGATGAAGATAATCGTACTCCCCGGCTGCATGTGAGGCAAGGCTTTCTGCGAGGAGGGGGTGTGTCAGCATTGGTTCCTGAATCTAGACTTATACGGGTGCACCAGCCTTCGCGAGGAAACAAGGCCCTCTGACGTTGACAGCAAAGGCGCGGTCAAAGTCCTCCTCAGTGACACTCCGCAGGTCGCTCTCGGGCACATAGGCCGCGTTGGGGACCAGGACGTCGATCCGCCCGAACCGAGCTACTGTGGCGTCGATAAGTTCGTCAACCTCCGCGGTCTTGGAGATGTCCGCCTGCACGGCAATGGCACGATCACTTCCAATCTGAGCGACCAGGGCGTGGGCACCCTTGACGTCGGACATGTAGTTGATGACCACGCTGGCTCCCTCGGCGGCCGCACGCAGGACGATGGCTCTGCCGATGCCCTTGGATGCACCGGCAACGACGACCACACGGCCAGATAAGGTCATGATGAGAGTAGGATGTCAAAGGATTTGCGCGTAAGAAAGGGACCGAACGACGGTATGCCAGGGAAGATGATTCCCGTCTGCCCAGCAGCAGGCAAATATTTAGGTAGCTCAGCAGTCTCGGACTCGGTCATATTTCTCATTCCTCGGAGGACTAATCGCCGTGACACCGTGCTATCACATCTGGCATGGTGGATTCTGTGAGGAGTCGTCCACACCTGTCTGGCAGCACCCGCTGCTTCAAGACTACATGTGGGGGTCTTTTTTCTCTATTTTTAATCCGAAAATAGGCGGCTACTGCAGAAGGCTTGTTTTAGTGTCTCTAGTAGTGTGGTGAAACGTCTTACAAAACGTCAAGTACACCGCTACAGAGATGATTGGACTTTGTAGTAGTTCTTTGCTGCTGCTACCCTTTTTGTTCCTGTCCACTGTCTGGTAGGTGGCGTCTATCTGCACCATATCCTGGAGCAGGACCCTTTTCTCTGGTAGAAAGGCTGTTTAAGACAGAACAGTCCAGCTTGAGAGTGGAGATCCTTGTTCACTACGTTTCACTGTGGTTATTCGGCAATCGGGTTTTGCGGCTTTTGAGTTGGAATGACGCTATCCCGCCAATCCAGAGAGTATATGATGATTTGAATCATTCAATACACCTAAGGGAAGAGAAATTGGAATCTATAATACTAACATACTGAAAGCCCTAAATTCGTTATTTCAGTTTGTCCTAATGGCTTGCCGTAATCCAGCATTATATCTTAAGACAGCTTCACGGTGCTCTAATTTGTAAAGTATCAATCTAATCTACACCATTTCTCTCTCAACTACTCTGCTGCAATCTTCTACAAGACCAATCTTCCATCCACATGCAGATCACCGGCATTGCCATTGCCCTCTTCGCCGCAATGGGTTTGGTTGCCAACCCCATTGCGACCAACAGAGACGATCTTGATGCCCGAGACGTACAGCTTAGTAAATTCGGAGGAGCAAGTTCTTCGTATGAGATGTCTAGTAGATACAACACTAACCTTTGCGAACATGGCGGTGTTAGCTCGTTGTAGCTCTGGAACCTCTGGTAGAGCTTGCAGTCTTCTGTCGAGTTAAATCTACTTCTTATCATCCAGGTTTATCCTATCAAATACGCATGCAGCATTTTCACCGTCGACATCAAGATCCACGATCCTTGACACCATCGTTGAAAGCATCGGCATCAGCGCGAATTACCACCCAATCAAGCGGATTGCTCGGAGCCTATTGTTTTTGATGCCGCTGATGCCTTCATACTCGGCTTGGTCAACTGATAATTCGGGTTCTATTCTCTGTGGTTGCCTTGAATCAGCCTATTGTGGCAATGCACAACCTTCTTTGGTTCGACCGCCTGTGCGACGCCCGGATTCACCTCGGCCTTCGATCATTCTGATGAGCAACGAGGCCCTGAACGAGTTCAGTCAGTTGCATCATGAACCTCATAATCAAACCGTCGAAACACTCCTAGACGGACGATTACCGGATCAGAATGAGCTGGAACAGCTTCCGCCATACGAACCGGCTCCTCCCCCTTATTCTCCGCATCCGTAGCGATGATGATAGAAAGCTAGTGACCTGAATCCTGTAACTTGGCCTTTCTCATATCTAATGTATCATAAAGGCGCAATCGAGCGTAGTCCAGAAACTTCTTGTTAAGAGGGTAACGAAGGATTTCAATAAGCTTGTCATATCGGATCGCCTAGGTGCCGTCAATGGAACCTGGTATATACATTACGATGGCTTTGTGGCCATTCACTACCACTGACCTGAGATGAAACAGCATTATAGTATTCTCATGGCGAGATCTTGATTTAGCACAGCGGGAGTGATCCCACTGTTCAGGTCATTGATTGTGCAGCAGGCTCGGTTATACATACTGGCAAGAGGTTACAAGCGGTTCGGCAGTCGCTTGCCTCCAGCCTTAACAACATCATGACTGATTGCAACATGTTCCTTCAGAAGCCAGTGGAGTCCCTTGGTAGCGGTATTCCATCAGCCCTTGTGGTCGATCATCTGATCTGACTCATTCCGTGATACCCGGCGGCGCTATATTGTCAGATCGACCAACACTGACAAAGCGTTCCGGGTCAGTTATGGAATAATGGCTGATGTATACAAGCTGACAAATGCAAAGTATTCAGTCCGTCACCGAGCTACGAATCTTGACACCGAGAGTGCTGACTCACAGTCACATATCCCGAATACGAGTATGCCACAAAGCGTAAAGGGACTCTGCACATCGTGGTTGACCAAGCAATTAGCTCATGCCCTCCAATGACGTCGATGAAACTATCGGCTCTGTATATCCGGATAAACAAGGGAAGTTGACTACGTCCATGAAGTGGCAACAGGGCTCAACTGATAGCGATCACTTTCATTGGATATTCGTCAGATGAGGAGTCTCTTCTGCTTCAATATCATTAATTTGTCTTTGACAGTTGAATGATTGGTGAAACATCTCACCCCTATCCAGGATGTTGACGTTGCGGGCTCACCGAACTACCCCATTTGTTAGGAGCTGATGCTGTACAAAGTTGTGTCACCTTTAGACCATAGTCATCATAATAGTAATTCATTGTAGGAATGCATTATAGAGTACGTCACCTGAAAGCTGAACCGTGATATAAAATGATCGCAACTACGCCAGGATACGAATCTCAAGCGTTGAGCAAGTTCATCGTCCCTGTTTATCCAACAACTCAGACAAGTAAGGATGACTGTGAAAGTTGGCATCAACGGATTCGGCCGGATCGGTCGCATTGTCTTTCGCAACTCCTTCTCCCATGACGATGTCGAGGTTGTTGCTGTCAACGACCCGTTTATCGATCCCACGTATGCGGTAGGTCGCACTCATCCTAACCAAGTCTCCATCCACAGCGCGATCCATTAACAAGGGATTGTTCGACATAGGAATACATGCTCAAATACGATTCCACCCACGGCCGCTTCGAGCACGAAATCTCCCAAGACGAAGGCTCTCTCACCATCCAAGGGCGCAAGGTGAAGTTCTACGCCGAGAAAGATCCCGCCAATATCCCCTGGCGCGAAACAGGAGCCGAGTACATCATCGAGTCTACCGGCGTCTTCACGACAGTCGACAAAGCCAAAGCACATCTTCGCGGAGGAGCCAAGAAAGTCGTCATCTCCGCCCCGTCCGCTGATGCCCCGATGTACGTGATGGGGGTCAACGAGGAGAAATACGACGGCACGGCGGACGTGGTGTCTAACGCATCGTGCACCACGAATGCCATCGCCTCCTTGGTCAAGGTTATCAATGAGAAGTTCGGGTTCGTGGAGGGGCTCATGACTGCTATCCATGCGTACACTGCGACGCAGAAGCTGGTTGATGGGCCTTCGTCCAAGGACTGGCGGGGTGGGCGGGCAGCCGCGGAGAATATCATCCCTAGCAGTACTGGTGCCGCGAAGGCGGTTGGCAAGGTGATCCCAGAGCTGCAGGGTAAGGTCACTGGCATGGCTATGCGGGTACCAACTTCGGATGTCTCCGTCATTGATTTGACGTGCCGGATTGAGAAGAGTGCGACTTATGAGGAGATTGTGGCTGCGATCAAGGAGGCTGCTCAGGGGTCCCTTAAGGGTAGGACCCCTTTTTTCATTCGTTTCTCACGTTCGAAACATATCTAATTGCTATAGGTGTTCTGACCTATACCGAGGATGATATTGTATCCAAGGACATAATCGGGAACCCACACTCGTCCATCTTCGATATCAAGGCCGGTATCTCATTGAATTCCAATTTCGTGAAGCTGGTGAGCTGGTACGACAATGAGTGGGGATACAGTCGTCGAGTGCTGGATCTGGTGGCCCATATCGCCAGTGTAGATGCTCGAGAGTGACCTGTCCCTGAAGGGAGTATTGGCAATCGGCTTGCTTCGTCTTTATTAATTGTTCTCCTTGCGTTGGTGGTTTCAGAGTACAAATGAATGGCGATCAAGTGTAGCTTGCTTGTTCTACGTTCACTCATGCCTCTAGCTGAGTTGCGTTTATTTTATCCAAAGCATTCTGACACATCACCCTGATCTGTTCCCACCTCCTTCGAAGTGAGGCTAGCTTGTCCTGGTGCCGAACTTGCCCTTTGTTTTGAGTTCCTAATGCTTCAAGAGCCTCTATTGCTGTATTGCTCTCTTGGAAGTAGATCTCAATCCACTCGCGGATAATGTTCCAGGTTTTCCGCGTGTCGAATGCTTTAGTTGCTCGACCTTGTACGTAACTTCGAAAGTCATTGGATGGCATGTACTTGACGCACGCCGCGTTAATCGTGCGAGGGCAAACGCCAGAAGGCGTCAGTTGGTAGTCTCTGCCTTGTGGATTAGAAGGCTGCGCGCAGGGGATATGGCAACCACTCACTCTAGTCCTTGCTGGGAGGCAAGATCTTCCCTTTCCGCTTCAGAAAGGTTATTTGAGATGATATTATCCAGGAATATAACATCCGACTCATTGTGATCGAGAAAAAATCCATCTGCTTCAGGTCAGCCGTGCTGGCCCCGTAGTGACAAATGGTACTTGCACTCGACGAAAAGAAAGTCATTGGAATGAGCTCCGTAACTCATGAAGATCTCCTCTCCTTTCTCTAATCTACCGGGTCAGATGTCTACCTTGACGGTATGGGCATAGTCCTACCGTATCGACGAGAAGCAGTAAAGGTGTACTTGGCTCCATCAAAGACAACTTCGCAATCCTGCTCACGGCATTAGCTCCACCAATTGCACACCGCAGTGGAGATGCACTTACAGCGTCATCCGAATGATTGAAATAATCTGCAAATGGCACAAGACCTATGGCGTCGTTCCAGTCCTCAGGAGGTTCTTGCCCGGGCTTAACGTAGTAGAAGCTTCTTGTGTTCAGGATTAACCAGTGAAGGGAGAATTTATCCCGATCCATGTTAGGAAACACGGTGAGCACGTTCCGCCATGCGTCCTGGAGCCTTTTCTCCTGCTGGGCAAGCAGGTTCTGGCTCTTGGACTCGAATTTTCTATCTTTCTGGTTAATTTCAAAGGAATTCCAAATGCCAGAAGCTGAAGGAGGCAGCAGAAAGGGCCGCTCGCAGGGTGCCTTCTGAAACTCCGAGTTTGACCTCCGCAAATTCTCCGGCCATAGGATGGGCATACTCTCTTCAAAGTCCTTGCGCGATGGCCAGACTTTGCGCCATAAATCCCACCTCTTCAGGAGTTCATGATCTCCCTCTGTTAGAAACGCAGCAAGGATTCCATGAATTGATGTCCCGGGAGGAAACTGCTTGATGAAAGAGGCCGGGATAGAATCAATTGTGATCATCAGGTCCAAAGGGACTGCGATCATGACCTCACCCTCCTGACACATGGATTATCGGTGGTCAGTCATTAGTGCTATAGATGTAGTAGATCCGTCTACGCACCTCTATGTTTCTGGTCGCGATCATCCCTGACCCGCGGCCGGGTATGTGCGCGGGCTTGACGCCATTGATCTTGACCCCTTGGGACTTGGCCCATCGCATGAAGTCAGTATGCTGTTTACCTAGCTTTGTGTATGCCATTGTTCGAGTATCATGCCCTACGGGATGGTGTCGGTTTACATGTTGTTTGCTTCTGGCTGTTGCTTTCGACACCAGAACTTGATGCGCGACGCGTTAATCACGTGACTGATGCCTTACAATTCTGGCGTGTAATAGTCTACTGATGCGTTACCTACTCGTGAACACGATTGTCCATCGATATCAGCAAGCTTCTAATGTTTGTTCCTCACTCAAAAATGGATCAATGAGTATTGATATAGCCTTAATTCGTAAGTAGTTTCCGGCGCCTTTCTCACACGATGCGAGCTTCCGCAGTTGGCCATGCGGAACTTGGATGATTCCGGCTGAACATGAGTAGATGGTACTCTGTATATCACAATCATGACGAAAGATTGGTCTTTGAGTACCGTCAACAATATGTTGATCAACCCCATTATAGACAGTCCGGGTATGGTAGGTGCCTGCTGGCCGGATTGACCAGGAACAACCCGGTCGTAGTCTCATTTTCCACCGCATGCAAGACTGGACCATGTTATCTGTACTTGCGTTCGAGCAATCTTCCGGACGATTCAAGTTGCGAGCAAGTGGAAGAGGCGAGCTTCGACGGTGGCAAGATTGAAGTTGAGAGATCATTTCATTGAAGGCTCAGCTATTGGGCCGTAACGCGTAAGATCTGACCGGTAAGAGCCTGAAGTTCTTCGGGAATCCCGTCTGAATCTCCGAGAGGAAGATGGTCATTCCAGCTTCCTTGAAGATCTTCTTGAACTTCTCATCGGTCCTAGTGACGCTGCTGTCCACCTCATCGAACATGTCCTCCCCGTTGATATCCGTAGATTGGTTCTCCTTGACCACCATAATGCCAGTCTCTGTCAAGGCGGCCCGGCACCGTTTCACATATTCAAGCAATTGCGCATCCGTCAGATGTCCCACGCACCACTGCGTCCAGATCAAATCGTACTTCTTCTCCGGATACCAGTTCTCAAGCCCCACAGTGTAGATATCCCCGACAATACCATCCTTCTTCAGGGAGCCGTTGCGCACGACCTCGGTGAATTTCGCGACCGGTTCCACCACATCCACAACCTCGCAGACCTGACTGAGGAACCCTTCCGTTATCCGTCCGACTCCTGCACCACAGTCCACCCCCAGTTTGAGCTTGCCTTCTGTGCTGCAGGACGGTAAAAGCCGACGCACTTTGGCCAAGAAGGCCCGCGACCCTCGTAGGTCGATGCGGGAATACCACGGATAATCGCCGAGCATGGCCAGCATGCCGTTGGAGGTAGCAGGGACATCGTTCCAATACTTCAACGAGGCCGCGTGATCGATCTTGGAATCCGGAGCCGACTCGGGCTGTTCCTTCGAGCCTTCAGGCTTTGCTGATTCTGTAGAGAGCGACATGATTGGCCAATTGGTGAAGTTGTTCGCATGTCTGCTCGGCCGTTCTCAAGAAGCAAAAATGGTGGTGGGACTATCAGTCACGTGATCATCATCACTCCCACGAAATTTGGATTGGCAGCAACCATCCTGTGCGTTCGACTTCGATCGAAAATACCTGCTGGCATTCTAGGCAGATTACTTGCTTGTATTATCATTGTCCGAGTTACGTGAGAGGTGTTCCTCTGTGTTTTAACACTACTGCTATGTATGGGCCCAGTTGCAGACAATCTGCTAAGACATATATTCCTCCGACTCCTTGATAGATCCTGAATGGAAAGCTTGCTTAAACCACATGTGGTCTTACCTCCGAAACGACAGTGATAATGCAGAGGATTGTCATATACAGAACTTGGCGATACGATATTTCACTTCAAAAAATGCGATGGAGCCTTCTCAAAAACAGAAATGGCCTCCTCTAATCGCTTCTCATACGCCTCCAGCTCCTCACTATCCTGATCTTCCACGTCCTGGCCCGATTCGTCACCAGCTTGGTTCTCATTCTTCAATTCCAATTTCGCCTCGTCTGTTTCCGCACCTCTAACGGTGCCCATTGATAAGACATCACGGTACAACCCCATTGAAAGTGGCAGCTTCACGCTATCCGCACCTCCCTTGTCCACCTTGACAAATCGAGCATCTAGTAAACGGTACTGAGCAGCCCAAACATGCTGCTCGGTCAGTTCCATAGTCATCTCCCAGGAGTTGCCCTCGCCGAGACTCAAAAACCCGCCCACGGGTATGCTTGAGAGCGCACCAACGAGGGAACCCGAGACCCCTGCGGATATCTTACTAGAGTTATGGCGAGAGACCATTGTACGCGCGTCTTCAAGGAGATACAGGCCAGTCAGCATCCAGATCTTCGGACGACGTGCAAACTTGAAGTTCAGGACGTAGGCACTCCGAGCGGCTGACAGCCATAGTTTGAGCTTCTCCTGCGCCTTGGGGTTGCTCAGGACAGACGTTGCCAGGAATTCTTCAGGGCTAGGCCATGTGAGGAAGACGCATAATGGATGCCGCGGAGGGGTCAGGAAACGTACTCCTTCAGGGTTATTCGCGCTCCCTTTTTTGCTACCACGATGCGCTCGGAGTCCTTATTCCAAGCGAGAGTGACATCGATGATGTCCCCACCGCTAAGGCTGACGCCCGGCGTCAGGCGAGAGCGTCCGTGGAAGATCACGTTGGACACCCTGCTGACATAGGCATGCTCCTGGAGTGCTTCCTGGCTATCGAGGAAGTTAGACGATGACTGTACCAGAGAGTAGGGGCACATACCCCAGCAATTCGTGGGTATAATGTCTTGCAACTAGTGGTTCCCAGTATCTTTCCAGGACCAACGACCCGAGGGTAAGCGCCTCGGGCCTTTCACCCATACCATACAGATAGAACGAGGAGTCATCACCAGCACTCATCCTGACATACAATATCGTTGTTGAACTGTTTGGAATCACAAACAGTTTTTAAATAATTAGTCGCCCAGTAGCACTACCAACCGATCTCAGATACGTTAAGCGCCGAGGGGTCACAGAGTCGACACACGGGATGGACCGACACTTCAAATGGAGACGTCTAAGCCAGACGAATTTTTATCGAATCTTGTCGCCTGATGGGTGCGGGGGTCGATTATCATCTACTGGCTGGGATTTGCTGCGGTGGCTGAGACGGCGTCTCGCCTCGATTCCGATGTAGTAGCGCTTGACGAAATGGGCACTTATAAGCACCGGAGCCGTCCGGCGCCTGTGCTCTGACAATGCCATTGTGATATATGTGTTCCTATGATGAATTTCGAGCAATTTTTGGATATATGTGGAGGATCGTTCTTCCCGGAAGAGTACCGGGGCGACCTGGATGTTGCCTGGCAGGAACTGCAGCGATGTCGCCCCGAGTATTTCGCGACCCAACCCCAGGTTAAGGCAGAGTACCTGCGTCGTTCCGCGGTTTATTCCATTGTCGAAGGCATCACGGTACAATCCCGTTGGAAGTAGCAGCTTGACACCATCCACCCCATCCCTGCCTGCTTTGATGAAACGAGCATCTAGCAAGTGGTAACTGAGCAGCCCAAACATGTTGCTCCCCTACCTCGGATACCTCCCATAACCTACCTTTTCCAAGGTTAGAGACCTACTAAGCGGTACGCTGGATAGCGTACCTATGATAGACAAGGAGATACTAGTTGATACTTCTGCGCTCTGGCCACAGGATGCGATAGCGCGTGTATCTTCCAACAGGTAGAGTTCTATAAGAAGCCAAACTTTTGGGTGACAACGCAAACTTGGCTTTCATCATGTAGTCACTATGAGCTATGGATAGCCAAACCTTTAAGCTTTTCTTGCGCCTTTTAGGTTGCTGAGGACCAAGGTTATGAGAAATTCCTCAGGACTGGCCGATGCATCAGCTGTGTTTCATCACATAGTTGAGGAATAACATACTCCTTCAGGACTACTCAAGTCCCCTTCTTAGCAACTACCATTATTTGGATATCCTTGCTCCAGGCTAGACCAAGCTCGACAATATCTACTATATTGATGCCCACAGACGGCGCAAGGCGAGAAGTTCTATGAAGCTTCATATCTGTCAAGTTAATTATATGAGCATACTCTTGTATTATTTTCAGACTATTATACCATCCAGAAGAGCCAGAAATGGGAATTCATGGATCTATCTCAGCATAGGGCGAGTGTAATGTCGCGCAACCAACGGTTGCCAGTACCTTTCGAGTACCAAAGAACCTAGAGTAAGAGCTTCAGGCTTCTCCGACGCCATGAAGATAGAACGAAGTGTCGTTACTGTAGGTCATTATAGACTGTTTATACTGGCAGAAACATGTCTGTCATATGGTGAACCAACAGAATGACTAAAGTCGGATATATCAGTTAAGAGCTCTGCTTTGAGGGAAGCAACCACGGTATTAGCTGGTTAGAATGCTGTGAGTTGATGCTTCTTATATTATGCTTCCTTTGCCTAATCGACAGTAATGCTTCTATTTTGAGTGTGAAGCGCTCACCATGATTTTGTTTCTTACCCACTATCATGATATGAGCTCGCCCATTAACTCGTCTACACAGCCATGGTACGAATCCCGACAAGGAATCGCCGCAATTCAAACTGGAAATTGCCCAGTATATTCGTCATAATCGGCGGTTAACCAGCGTCTATACTATAACTATATGATTTGGCTGTCTAAATCCTATGATTAGCGCCTGCTGTATCGCTGCCTTATTGGTAGCCAATTACATACATTCAATCACTCTATCGTCCATATATTGCAAGGACAGGAGATATCGTACTACTTAGGGTCATTCTGGCCAAGAGTTGATCTATCTCTACAGAAGGGTGTTCAAGGGCGGCACTTTGCAGCATATCATTGCACAATCCGTCAATTATCTCATTCCTTTCGTTGCATGATGCGCATATTAGGGCTCCTTTTCACAAGCACTCGAACAGGACAAGCTTGCTGAATTTGATGCTATAAACCCACATAGATAATCCTGCAAGTGAGCCGAAATCCATTCGTAGAATTAACAGATCTCCGGGGCCGTGGACGGCATGTTTCGCCATGAGGTTGACTTTCTTTTTGCACTTATGCTAGTCATAAGTTTAACATGACTCAAACCAAGCACATACGACCACAGGGTGTGGAAAACAGGGCTTCCCGTCCGCTCAGCCGTACTTAAGCCACACGCCGGCCGGTTAGTAGTTGGGTGGGTGACCACCAGCGAATCCCGGCTGTTGTATGTTTTTGTTTTGCTCATTTATTCTATTCTATCCTTTGTTTTTCATTTATTGATAAGTCTTCTACCACTTTTATGTTAATTGCTAATGAGACTGAAATGAAGTGTTCTCTGTACCATGGTCTACAGATTATGACTAATCAGCTTTAAGCTACGATGCAAAGGAAATTGTGCAACACTAACAGTGTTCCCTCGCCTGTAGCGCGTGATGACTTCTGCATGAGATGCAGTATGTCATAATGTGGCTGTCTGGCGAGGCTGAGTTGATTATGTCAAGGGTAGCCACCGTGGAGTACAGGCCCACATCATATATATATATTGTCTTCTAGCTCTGTTCAAAGTTTAAGGTCTGTTCTGCTGTGCTGTTACTACTCTCTGCCTGCTATTCTAGGCTGCTGCACATAGGCTCCTACACCTTATTAAATTACTTAGGGTCTGTTACTTTCTACTATCTTTTACTGCCTTCCTTCTTTAGTATCTCTACTTTATCTTTATATTATAGTTACTATTCTCTACCTCCTCTACTACCTTTTACTACTATAATATATACTATTCTTTATAATCTTCTTTATCTATATACCTAATTATTATATCTATATAGTAGGCCTTCTTTAATACTATTTATTACAGGTTTCTATAGTCTCTATATTACTATATTATCTTTATTATAGATAAGATTAGTTCCTAATAGCATTACTACTCTCTAGATCTTATAGTCTAGATTAGCTTTATTAAAATATAATCTTTTCCCCCCCTATATATGTCTATATATAACCTATTACTTTCTACTTAGTATCCAGTCTACTACTACTACTATTACTAATAGTATATCTTTATCTTTACCTAATTCTTCTCTCCTAAGTCCTATTAATATTACTAATTAGGTACTATAGTTGCTATAGTGACCTGATTAAGGGCCTAGTGTCTTACTAGTATATGCTCTATCTAGCCTATTAGGTAGCTATTTAGGAAGGGGAGCTATAGTATATTAGGGAGCATAAGTACTATATCTACTATGCCTCCTATATATCTATTATAGTTAGTTATAATAAATACTCTAACTATTATTCTAATCTCTATATAGCAGTACCTATCCCTTACCCTCTACTACTTATTAGTCCCTGCACCTATATAACCTACTAGATAGTTATGCCCTCCTAGCAGTATATATATACTAACTATAAATACTACTAATACTATACCTAGGCAGCTGATACTCACCTCTAATAGTGTATCTCTATACCCTAAGATATTCTAGTAGTTTCTACCTATAGTATCTATAATACCCTACTATCTACTTCATTATATAGTTAGAATTACTGTGGTTCTTACTACTATTAGTCTAGGTAAAACCCCTTAGTCCTTATTACCTTTTCTTTATATAATAGTGATTGGGATATCCTGGATCTAGGCTAGATAGATAAGCTATACCCCTTTTATAGGGCTCTATATTAGGAGGCTAAGATTACTAAGGAGTGTAATATCTTATATAAGTCATGCTATAAGCATGGCTTAGTATATTTAGATCTAATCTAGCTGCTATCAGACCCCTTACTCTACTAATATTTTAATACTAATAATAGTAATTCCTACCTATTCTAAATATATATCTAGTAGCTAAACTATTCCCTAGCCTTTACCTCTGTTAGCTATAACTATAATAATTATCTAGGTATGAATAAGTCCTAGTATATCTTTCAGATTAATAGAATAATATACCATCATTAAGGTCCCCTAGCTAGTATACTAACTTTATATATATTTCCCCTGTGTGTCACCTATAGCTAATACTTAGTATATCTATAGGTTCTATGTCATCCTATGCTAGCCTTTACCTGCTTAATCTATTATTAGTATATAAGATCTATACTTAAAATAACCCCTCTTTACATTAGGCTATAGTTAACCTTATTAAGTAACTAGATTAGTCTATCTATATATTAAATCTATTCTATGCTCTCTTTTAATAGGCTTATAATATTATAGCATCTCTAGCACTAGATTCTATCTACTTAAATACCTAGATCTATATTATTCCTAATAAGTAAGGTAGTTAGCTATTTAATATAGTTACCTCTATAAATAAGGTTACTGGCTTTATTCTAGATATTCTTAAAGAATAGCCCTATCTAAGCTTTTATAATATTTAACTATATCTGCACCATGCACTATACTATCTAGATCTAAGGTTAGCAGGCATCCCTGGGCTGGCTAACCTTCATACCCCTAATACTATGCAGAATATTAAGGATTAATATCTTACTAATATCTACTACTCCTACCCACTATATTTACTGCTACATTATGTCCTATTCTACCTAGATAGTGGTATTAGTCATTATTAGGCTATACACCTGTGTGGTCTAATACTATTAGGTCAGGCCTATAAGCAAGAGTTACTAACTAACTAGATATAGGCCTAGTAGCTAATATACCTATATATAGGTGCTTTTAACCTATTCTACTATAGGGGTAATCTCTGGCAGTAGTTTATAGTAGATATATATCTTATAGTAGAGAAGAAGAACCTAGACTATATAAGGTATTATTAGACCTAGTTATATGCAGAGTCTTATTCCTATATATAGATAACTACTCACGCAGTAAAGGCAGCAGGGGGTTAGCCTATTAGTACTAAGATAGATAAGAAGATAGTCTTACCTACTACTTTTATTAGGAGTAGCTACTATTAATAGAAATACTACTAAGATTCTCTAATTATTATATATTAGTTTAGTAAGCCTATCTTCTTTATTACCTTTACTACTAATCTACAGTGGCTAGAGATCATGGCTAAGCTAATTAGGGATAATAATAGTATACTAATCTAGGATCCCTTTACCTATCCAGACTTAGTCTACTATATATTCTATATAAAGTTACAGAGCCTTCTTTATAATATCTAGAAGTAGGATATCTTTAGCTAGTATAAGGCCTATATATTTATTATTAAATACCAGAAGCAAGGTCTCCCTTATACT
This sequence comes from Aspergillus oerlinghausenensis, assembly GCA_014250555.1. Taxonomy (NCBI): domain Eukaryota; kingdom Fungi; phylum Ascomycota; class Eurotiomycetes; order Eurotiales; family Aspergillaceae; genus Aspergillus; species Aspergillus oerlinghausenensis. The sequence goes on along the minus strand of JAAKEQ010000040.1, from coordinate 18,540 downwards.
TATATCCTTCTATAGGTGCACAATAACCAGCAATTCCTAGACACCTATATTCTTAATAATATAATTAATATAGAGATTCTACCTATTAATAATCATAGTGGGTAGTAGCTCTATGATATTATTATAGAGATAATAATATATTAGCTATATAGTGATTATAACCCTACTACTCCCTGTATAAGAGATATTAATAGTATTTATATATACTTAAAGCACTTTCCTAAGCCCTTCTATAAAGTAACTAAGATTAAGGAGGATAGCTATCTAATATATTATCACTAGGATATGCAGCAGATTAGGGTCCCTTACCTAGGCTAGTTAGATAAGTTTATTAAGGTTAGGAATAAATAGGTTATTTCCTATAATCCCTATCTAAGCTATAAGTATACTACATATATTAATATTAAGCTATATAATAGTATTAAGGCTATCTAGTACTTACATAAATATCTCTATAAGAGGCTAGATTAGTTAATAGTTAAGTTCAGCTTTAATAAAATAAAAGAGTTTATTAATAGCTACTATCTAGGGGCCTCTAAGGCTTTCTAGCACCTTATAGAGTACTAGGTTAATAATATAAAGCCCTTTATTATGGTGTTAGTTATATATAGTTAGAATAACCATAATCTGATTTATAAGGCTAATATAACTAATAAGGAACTATATAATCTAATAATATATTATACTATATACCTTCTAGAATTCTTTTAATACTATTAGGAGAACCCTAATACCCTAAAACATCTCTATTAGAAGGTCCTACACCACTTTATCTAGTATAAAGGCACCTAGCACCTATACTAGAGGGGGTTTTAACTTAGCTATATATATCCCCTAACACTATAGAGCAGGGAGACATACTATATCTAATATCTTTTAATAGTGGTTTATAGCCTATCTAGTTATAAGGATCTTTATACTATTAGTAGGATAGTTTACCTAATATTCTAGGAGGCCTGCTATATATTAGGTATTATTAACTAGGATAATAAGTAGGTAAAGTATTTTAAGGATGCTATTATCTTTTAGATTAGGAAGGTCCTTTATATTATATTTACTACTACTTTAGTATATATACCTCTAACCTAGGACTATACTATCACTATCTAGAGATACTTTAGTAACTCTATTAGTAATAATCTACTATCCTAGATATATTAGGAGCTCCTTCTCTTTAATACACCTAATAATAATATATATAAGGATCTTACACTATGGTATATTAGTCAGACACTAGCTTAGGCTGAGAAGATACTAGCAGATTTTAGCCTTCCTAGGGTAGAGTATGATTAGTCTCTCTAGATAGCTAATAGTCACTAGGAGCTGTGTAAGGAATTAGTATATAATTAGGCTAAGTAGTATATATCCTTTAATAACTACTATAACTAGTTAAACTATAGTTAGTACATAGCTTTTAATTATATTACTAGCACTATTAAAGATAACCCTATAAAGGCATACTTCTTTCTACATAGGCTAGGTAGTATAGGTTAGTTATCTAGTATTATCTATATCTATATTATTCCTGCTCATTCTCTCTAGAGAAGACATACCTCTATAATACTCTAGCTAAATTCTATTAATCCTATGGCCTTATCATCTTATATATTATATTAACTAGTATAGCCTCTCTTCTTTTACCTAGTAGTTAGATAGCTTATAAATAGTTTCAGATCCCTATGCCTTATAATAAGAACTCATCCTATATAGTTAAGCAAGGGACTAGCACTGTAGAGCTAATATAGCAGATATCTTTAATTATATAGGATGAGATACTAATAACTAGCTGCTATATCTTTAATGCTATGGATTAGATGCTCTGTGATATCTATGCAGATATACCTAGTAGTAATCAGCCTTTTAGAGGCATCCCTATAGTCCTTGGTAGTGATTTTTAGCAGATCCTTCCTGTTATGCCTAGCAGCAACCATGCAGATATTATATTAGTCTACCTATAGTAAGCAGTAATCTAGCCATATTTAGAGGTCCTATCTCTTACTATTAATATATAGCTATAGTTAACCTCTAAGGATAATCATTATCTAGCATAGTGGCTTACTAATCTTAACTATATGCCCTCTATAGCAGGCCTGATCTCTTTACCTCTATATATATATGGGATGCATAAGATAGATAACTTTATAGAGTTAATCTACCCTATAGTATAGCTATATATAATCTATAATATAGTAGCTAGCCTATCCCTCTTTTAGAACCATGCTATTCTAACTCCATGTAATATTAATATAGATAATTTTAATAAGACCTTACTAGCTTACTTACCAGGTGATAAGGTCTGCCTTCCATCCCTTAATATATATAATAGTAATAGTAAGGTAGATAAGGAGTATATAGTAGAGTTTTTATATAGCCTCTACTCTACTACTTTACTATTAGGTAAGCTATAGTTAAAGATAGGTATGCTAGTAATATTAATATAGAACTATAATCTATACTATAGCATATATAATAGCATGCATCTAATCATTACTAGTATCTAGCACTATTACCTATAGGTTAAGATTACTATAGGTAGATTTAAAGGTGATCAGCATCTATTACCCTAGCTTAAGTTACTATCTAAGGATAGTAACTTCCTATTTCTTTTAATGCATATCTAGTTCCTAGTTTACCTAGCCTTTATAATAACTATTAATAAGGCATAAGGCCAGTCCCTTTAGTATATAGGTATAGATCTATATACCTCTATATTTTCCTATGGTTAGCTCTATATAGTAATATTATAGACTATATCTACTAGGTAACTAACTATCCTTTTTAATCATAATAATATAGATTAGATTACAGAGAATATTATATATCTAGAGATACTCTAGCCTTTTCTTCCTATATAATTAGTAGCTTAGGTGTATATTCCTCTAAGAAAAAATATATATATTATACCTCTCCCCTCTTTATAATATCTAACCTCTTCTTCCTTTATATCTTAATTATCTTAATCTGTGTTATACCTCCTTTATTATTATATTAACCTCTAATTATACTTATTACTTCTTTAGTAGCCTTCTTGCTATTAATACTATATCTTAGGACTTAATAATAATATATATATTATTATAGGCATCTGCCTAGGGACCTATAGAGTAACTACCAGGGCTAATTATTAAGCTAGATAGGATACTAATTATAGTTAAATACTATAATTAATTTTAATTATCCTTTATGGCTAGCACTATCATAATCTGCTAGGGGTATCTATTAGTGAGAATGTTAGACTAAGGCTATCTAGTATTAACTATCTATATAGAGTATTTAATACCATAACTTACCTTCTACTCTAATTCCTATTATATATATAATATATTAGCTAATACTCTTTTCTCTATTTATAGAATACCTAGTAAACCTAATACTATATTATATAAGGACTATATACTACTAATAGTTTAGCCTTCCCTAATCTTTATAGTCTTAGTTATCCATGAACAGCCTGCTATTAGGGATTATCAGATATTAGTTATATAGCTAATAGTATATAATTATACTAAGGGTATAAGTAGTAATAGGGTAAAGGATGGCCTAGATAACTACATTACCTTCTAGGTAGTAGTAGTAATCAGCCCTAAGTCTTTACTAAGGGGATTCCTAATTCTATACCCTAGTAAGATGGTCCAGGTGTCTAGTAACTTAATTAGTTATTATAATATAGGTAGTCAGGAGTGCCCTTACCTCTATATATTAGTTATATTATTTATTCTACTATCCTAAGCACCATCTACCCAGATGCTATTAGTATCTAATATAATATCTTAGAAATATTACTATAGGGTCCTTAGTAAGGTTAGTAATATATCTATATAGATAGGGGATACTACTATTCCTTCCTAGTTAGATATAGTCTCTTTAGCCCTAGGCTAGACTATTAAGTCTATTATTACTAGTACTACCTCCTCCCCTCCTTCCTCTTCCTACCTCTTATATTCTTCCTTACCTAGAGCCTTTAGCTCTGTGAAGTTAGAGTTAGATAGTAATAATATAGTATCTAAGTCTAATATATTAGATTTAGATTTAGGTTTAGACTTAGACTTAGACTTAGACTTAGACTTAGATAATACTAAATTAGATAATACTAATAATTATTCTTCTGTAGATAACTTTATTATAGAGGAGGTATCTAAGAAGTAGAAATATACTATAGTAGGGTGCTAAGTAGATAGGAGAGGTTAGCTACTATATACTTAGAGATTTAGCAGGTCTGTAGGCTTAGCTGTAAGGTACTTATCTTATATTTTAGTAGTAATCTAATAGGCTATATACCCCCTCTAACCACCTAGCTCTACTAGGTATATTAATAGGAGCATACTATAAAGTTAGTTAGCTAACTAGTAAACCTATAGTACTACTAGGAAAGAAAGATAAGGATATAATACTAGGAGTAGCCTAGCATAAGGTTTCAGCCCTATAACTAATATAATACTCTCTAACCAAGCTTACTACTATAATAGCTATAAGTAATATACTATGCTAGTAGATATTAAGAGAAGGGACTCCTACTACTAGCACCTATATATATTATACCTAGTCCTAGGCTAGGGCCTTCTATCTATCTAACTATAGCTATGATAGGAGCTAATAATTATTAGTACTACTAAGGTACTAAGATATAATAAGGCATCCTATATAGCTTAATAAGTATAGTAAGCTATTAACTACTATCTAAAGAGGGAGGTTAGCATGTAGTAAATATATAAGGTCCCTTTCTAGATAGACTAGGTATATATATAGGCTAATAATCATAATCCCTATAGAGTATATATAGATAATAGTTATATTAGATAAGAGGTACTAATACTACTATTTTAATTTAGGTAGATAGGCCACCCTAGAGATCCTATATTAATAGTTCTAGTTAGTGGAGGTCCAGGAAGTTAAAGCTCTAAGGAAGTTATCTAAAGAGTATTATTAGATTATTAAATCTAGGATATTAAAAAGGAAATATTAATATACTATAGTAATAATCTATAGTAAGATATTATAGCCTTAGTTATATCTGCCTTAAATTTAAGGCTATATATACTTAGTAATTAGCTTAAAAAAGGGCTGGGCCATATAGAATGTGTGGCCCTAAGGCCTTATATATCTATATATGACCTACTACTTTCTACTTAGTATCTAGTCTACTACTACTGCTATCACTAGTAGTATATCTTTATCTTTACCTAATTCTTCTCTCCTAAGTCCTGTTAATATTACTAATTAGGTACTATAGTTATTATAGTGACCTAATTAAGGGCCTAGTGCCTTACTAGCATATACTCTATCTAGCCTATTAAATAGCTATTTAGGAAGGGGAGCTATAGTATATTAGAGAGTATAAGTACTATATCTACTATACCTCCTATATATCTGCTATAGTTAGTTATAATAAATACTCTAATTATTATTCTAGTCTCTATATAGTAGTATCTATTCCTTGCCCTCTACTACCTATTAGTCCTTATATCTATATAACCTACTAGATGGTTATACCCTCCTAGTAGTATATATATACTAACTATAAATACTACTAATACTATACCTAGGTAGCTAATACTTATCTCTAACAGCATACCTCTACACCCTAAGATATCCTAGTAGTTTCTACCTATAATATCTATAATACCCTACTATCTACTTTACTATGTGGTTAGAATTACTATAGTTCTTACTATTATTAGTCTAGGTAAAACCCCTTAGTCCCTATTACCTTTTCTTTATATAATGATGATTAGGATGTCCTGGATCTAGGCTAGATAGATAAGCTATGCCCCTTTTATAAGGCTCTATATTAGGAGGCTAAGATTACTAAGGAGTATAATATCTTATATAAGTTATACTATAAGTATGGCTTAGTATATTTAGATCTAATCTAGCTACTATCAGACCCCTTACTCTACTAATATTTTAGCACTAATAATAGTGATTCCTACCTATTCTAAATATATATCTAGTAGCTAAACTATTCCCTAGCCTTTACCTCTATTAGCTATAATTATAATAATTATCTAGGTGTGAATAAGTCCTAGTATATCTTTTAGATTAATAGAATAATATATTATTATTAAGGTCCCCTAGCTAGTATACTAACTTTATATATATTTCCCCTATATATTATCTATAGCTAATACTTAGTATGTTTATAGGTTCTATGCTATCCTATGCTAGCCTTTACCTACTTAATCTATTATTAGTATATAAGATCTATGCTTAAAATAACCCCTCTTTATATTAGGCTGTAGTTAACCTTATTAAGTAACTAGATTAGTCTATCTATATATTAAATCTATTCTATACTCTCTTTTAATAGGCTTATAATATTATAGCATCCCTAGCACTAGATTCCATCTGCTTAAATACCTAGATCTATATTATTCCTAATAAGTAAGGTAGTTAGCTATTTAATATAGTTACCTCTATAAATAAGGTTGCTAGCTTTATTCTAGATATTCCTAAAGAATAGCCCTATCTAAGCTTTTATAATATTTAACTATATCTGCACTATGCACCATGCCACCTAGATCTAAGGTTAGTAGGTATCCCTAGGCTAGCTAATCTTTATACCCCTAATACTATGTAGAATATTAAGGATTAGTATCTTACTAATATCTACTACTCCTACCTACTATATTTACTACTATATTATATCCTATTCTACTTAGATAGTGGTGTTAGTTATTATTAGGCTATGTACCTGCATGGTCTAATACTATTAGGTTAGGCCTGTAAGTAAGAGTTACTAACTAACTAGATATAGGCCTAGTAGCTAATATACCTATATATAGGTGCTTTTAACCTATTCTACTATAGGGGTAACCTCTAGTAGCAGTTTATAGTAGATATATATCTTATAATAGAGAAGAAGAACCTAGACTATATAAGGTGTTATTAGACCTAGTTATATATAGAGTCTTATTCCTATATATAGATGATTACCTATATAGTAAAGGCAGCAGGGGGTTAGCCTATTAATACTAAGATAAATAAGAAGATAGTCTTACTTATTATTTTTATTAAGAGTAGCTGCTATTAATAGAAATACTACTAAGATTCTCTAATTATTATATATTAGTTTAGTAAGCCTACCTTCTTTATTATCTTTACTACTAATCCATAGTAGCTAGAGATTATGGCTAAGCTAATTAGGGATAATAATAGTATACTAATCTAGGATCCCTTTATCTATCTAGACTTAGTCTACTATATATTCTATATAAAGTTATAGAGCCTTTTTTATAATATCTAGAAGTAAGATATCTTTAGCTAGTATAAGGCTTATATATTTATTATTAAGTACTAGAAGCAAGGTCTCCCCTATATCTATATCCTTCTATAGATATATAATAACTAGTAATTCCTAGATATCTATATTCTTAATAATATAATTAATATAGAGATTCTACCTATTAATAGTTATAGTAGGTAGTAGCTCTATAATATTATTATAGAGATAATAATATATTAGCTATATAGTAATTATAACCCTACTACTCCCTGTATAAGAGATATTAATAATATTTATATATACTTAAAGCACTTTCCTAAGCCCTTCTATAAAGTAACTAAGATTAAGGAGGATAGCTATCTAATATATCATCACTAAGATATATAGTAGATTAGGGTCCCTCACCTAGGCTAGTTAGGCAAGTTTATTAAGGTTAGGAATAAATAGGTTATTCCCTATAATCCCTATCTAAGCTATAAGTATATTACATATATTAATATTAAGCTATATAGTAGTATTAAGGCTATCTAGTACTTATATAAATATCTCTATAAGGGGCTAGATTAGTTAATAATTAAGTTTAGCTTTAATAAGATAAAAGAGTTTATTAATAGCTACTATCTAGGGGCCTCTAAGGCTTTCTAGTACCTTATAGAGTACTAGGTTAATAATATAAAGCCCTTTATTATAGTATTAGTTATGTATAGTTAGAATAACTATAATCTAATTTATAAGGCTAATATAACTAATAAGGAACTATATAATCTAATAGTATATTATACTATATATCTTCTAGAATTCTTTTAATACTACTAGGAGAACCTTAATACCCTAAAATATCTCTATTAGAAGGTCCTATACTACTTTATCTAGTATAAAGACACCTAGTACCTATACTAGAGAGGGTTTTAGCTTAGCTATATATATCTCCTAACACCTTAGAGTAGGGAGACATACTATATCTAATATCTTTTAATAATAGTTTATGGCCTATCTAGTTATAAGGATCTTTATACTATTAGTAGGATAGTTTACCTAATATTCTAGGAGGCCTGCTATATATTAGGTATTATTAACTAGGATAATAAGTAGGTAAAGTATTTTAAGGATACTATTATCTTTTAGACTAGAAAGATCCTTTATATTATATTTACTACTACTTTAATATATATGCCTCTGACCTAGGACTATACTACTACTATCTAGAGATACTTTAGTAACTCTATTAATAATAATCTACTATCTTAGATATATTAGGAGCTCCTTCTCTTTAATATACCTAATAATAATATATATAAGGATCTTATACTATGGTATATTAGTTAGATACTAGCTTAGGCTAAGAAGATACTAGCAGATTTTAGCCTTCCTAGGGTAGAGTATAATTAGTCTCTCTAGATAGCTAATAGTCACTAGGAGCTATGTAAGGAATTAGTATATAATTAGGCTAAGTAGTATATATCTTTTAATAACTACTATAACTAGTTAAACCATAGTTAGTATATAGCTTTTAATTATATTACTAGTACTATTAAAAATAACCCTATAAAGGCATGCTTCTTTCTACATAGGCTAGGTGGTATAGATTAGTTATCTAGTATTATCTATATCTATATTATTCCTACTTATTCTCTTTAGGGAAGATATACCTCTATAATACTCTAGCTAAATTCTATTAATCCTATAGCCTTATTATCTTATATATTATATTAACTAGTGTAGCCTCTCTTCTTTTACCTAGTGATTAGATAGCTTATAAATAGTTTCAGATCCCTATACCTTATAATAAGAACTTATCCTATGTAGTTAAGTAAGGGACTAGTACTATAGAGCTAATATAGTAGATATCTTTAATTATATAGGATAAGATACTAATAACTAGCTACTATATCTTTAATACTATAGATTAGATGCTCTATAATATCTATATAGATATGCCTAGTAGTGATTAGCCTTTTAGAGGCATCCCTATAGTCCTTAGCAGTAATTTTCAGCAGATCCTTCCTATTATACCTAGTAGTAACTATATAGATATTATATTAGTCTATCTATAGTAAGCAGTAATCTAGCTATATTTAGAGGTCCTATCTCTTACTATTAATATATAGCTATAGTTAACCTCTAAGGATAATCATTATCTAGTACAGTGGCTTACTAATCTTAACTATATACCCTCTATAGCAGGCCTGATCCCTTTACCTCTATATATATATAGGATATATAAGATAAATAACTTTATAGAGTTAATCTACCCTGCAGCATAACTATATATAATCTATAATATAGTAGCTAGCCTATCCCTCTTTTAGGACTATGCTATTCTAACTCCACATAATATTAATATAGATAATTTTAATAAGACCTTACTAACTTATTTACCAGGTGATAAGGTCTACCTTCCATCCCTTAATATATGTAATAGTAATAGTAAGGTAGATAAGAAGTATATAGTAGAGTTTTTATATAGCCTCTACTCTACTACTTTATTATTAGGTAAGCTATAGTTAAAGGTAGGTGTGCTAGTAATATTAATATAGAACTATAATCTATACTATAGTATATATAATAATATATATCTAATTATTACTAGTATCTAGTATTATTATCTATAGGTTAAGATTACTATAAGCAGATTTAAAGGTAATTAGTATCTATTACCCTAGCTTAAGTTACTATCTAAGGATAGTGACTTCCTATTTCTTTTAATATATATCTAGTTCCTAGTTTATCTAGCCTTTATAATAACTATTAATAAGGCATAAGGCCAGTCTCTTTAGTATATAGATATAGATCTATATACCTCTATATTTTCCTATAGTTAGCTTTATATAGTAATATTATAGACTATATCTACTAGGCAACTAACTATCCTTTTTAATTATAATAATATAGATTAGATTACAGAGAATATTATATATCTAGAGGTACTCTAGCCTTTTCTTCCTATATAATTAGTAGCTTAGGTACATATTCCTCTAAAAAAAAATATATATATTATACCTCTCCTTCTTTTATAATATCTAACCTCTTCTTCCTTTATATCTTAATTATCTTAATCTATATTATACCTTCTCTATTATTATATTAACCCTTAATTATACTTATTACTTCTTTAGCAGCCTTCTTACTATTAATACTATACCTTAGGACTTAATAATAATATATATATTATTATAGGCATCTACCCAGGGACCTATAGAGTAACTACTAGGGCTGATTATTAAGCTAGATAGGATACTAGTTATAGTTAAATACTATAATTAATTTTAATTATCCTTTATAGCTAGTGCTATCATAATCTACTAGGGGCATCTATTAGTAAGGATATTAGACTAGGGCTATCTAGTATTAACTATCTATATAGAGTATTTAATACTATAACTTACCTTCTACTCTAATTCCTATTATATATATAATATATTAGCTAATACTCTTTTCTCTATTTATAGGATGCCTAGTAAACCTAATACTATACTATATAAGGACTATATACTACTAATAATTTAGCCTTCCCTAATTTTTATAGCCTTAGTTATCCACAAACAGCCTGCTATTAGGGATTATTAGATATTAGTTATATAGCTAATAGTATATAACTATACTAAGGGTATAAGTAGTAATAGGGTAAAGAATGGCCTAGATAACTATATTACCTTCTAGGTAGTAGTAGTAATTAGCCCTAAGTCTTTACTAAGGGGATTCCTAGTTCTATACCCTAGTAAGATAGTCTAGGTATCTAGTAACTTAATTAGTTACTATAATATAGGTGGTTAGGAGTGCCCTTACCTCTATATATTAGCTATATTATTTATTCTACTATCCTAAGCACTATCTACCCAGGTACTATTAGTATCTAATATAGTGCCTTAGAAATATTACCATAGGGTCCTTAGTAAGGTTAGTAATATATCTATATAGATAGAGGATATTACTATTCCTTCCTAGTTAGATATAGTCTCTTTAGCCCTAGGCTAGACTACTAAGTCTATTATTACTAGTACTATCCTCTCTCCTCCTCTCTCTTTCTACCTCCTATATTCTTCCCTACCTAGAGCCTTTAGCTCTGTGAAGTTAGAGTTAGATAATAATAGTATAGTATCTAAGTCTAATATATTAGATTTAGATTTAGGTTTAGACTTAGACTTAGACTTAGACTTAGACTTAGATAGCACTAAATTAGATAATACTAATAATTATTCTTCTATAGATAACTTTATTATAGAGGAGGTATCTAAGAAGTAGAAACATGCTATAGTAGGGTGCTAAGTAGATAGGAGAGGTTAGCTACTATATACTTAGAGATTTAGTAGGTCTATAGGCTTAGCTGTAGGGTACTTACCTTATATTTTAGTAGTAATCTAATAGGCTATATACCCCCTCTAACCACCCAGCTCTACTAGGCATATTAATAGGAGTATACTATAAAGTTAGTTAGCTAACTAGTAAACCTATAGTATTACTAGGAAAGAAAGATAGGGGTATAATACTAGGAGTAGCCTAGTATAAGGTTTCAGCCCTATAATTAATATAATACTCTCTAACTAAGCTTACTACTATAATAGCTATAAGTAATATACTATGCTAGTAGATATTAGGAGAAGGGACTCCTACTACTAGCACCTATATATATCATACCTAGTCCTAGGCTAGGGCCTTCTATCTATCTAACTATAGTTATAATAGGAGCTAATAACTATTAGTACTACTAAGGCACTAAGATATAATAAGGCATCCTATATAGCTTAGTAAGTATAGTAAGCTACTAACTACTATCTAAAGAGGGAGGTTAGCATATAGTGAATATATAAGGTCCCTTTCTAGATAGACTGGGTATATATATAGACTAATAATCATAATCCCTATAGAGTATATATAGATAATAGCTATATTAGATAAGAGGTACTAATACTACTATTTTAATTTAGGTAGATAGGCTATCCTAGGGATCCTATATTAATAGTTCTAGTTAGTGAAGGTCCAGGAAGTTAAAGCTCTAAGGAAGTTATCTAAAGAATATTATTAGATTATTAGATCTAGGGTGTTGAAAAGGAAATATTAATATACTATAGTAATAATCTATAGTAAGGTATTATAGCCTTAGTTATATCTGCCTTAAATTTAAGGCTATATATACTTAGTAATTAGCTTAAAAAAGGGCTGGGCCATATAGAATATATAGCCCTAAGGCCTTATATATCTATATATAACCTACTACTTTCTACTTAGTATCTAGTCTACTACTACTGCTATTACTAGTAGTATATCTTTATCTTTACCTAATTCTTCTCTCCTAAGTCCTGTTAATATTACTAATTAGGTACTATAGTTATTATAGTAACCTAATTAAGGGCCTAGTACCTTACTAGCATGTACTCTATCTAGCCTATTAGGTAGCTATTTAGGAAGGGGAGCTATAGTATATTAGGGAGCATAAGTATTATATCTACTATACCTCCTATATATCTGCTATAGTTAGTTATAATAAATACTCTAACTATTATTCTAGTCTCTATATAGTAGTACCTATTCCTTGCCCTCTACTATCTATTAGTCCCTATACCTATATGACCTACTAGATGGTTATACCCTCCTAGTAGTATATATATACTAACTATAAATACTACTAATATTATACCTAGGTAGCTAATACTTATCTCTAATAGCATATCTCTATACCCTAAGATATCCTAGTAGTTTCTACCTATAGTATCTATAATACCTTACTATCTACTTTACTATGTGGTTAGAATTACTATAGTTCTTACTATTATTAGTCTAGGTGAAACCCCTTAGTCCCTATTACCTTTTCTTTATATAATAATAATTAGGATATCCTAGATCTAGGCTAGATAGATAAGCTATACCCCTTTTATAAGGCTCTATATTAGGAGGCTAAGATTACTAAGGAGTATAATATCTTATATAAGTTATACTACAAGTATAGCTTAGTATATTTAGATCTAATCTAGCTACTATTAGACCCCTTACTCTACTAATATTTTAGTACTAATAATAGTAATTCCTGCCTATTCTAAATACATATCTAGTAGCTAAACTATTCCCTAGCCTTTACCTCTATTAGCTATAACTATAATAATTATCTAGGTGTGAATAAGTCCTAGTATATCTTTTAGATTAATAGAATAATATACTATTATTAAGGTCCCCTAGCTAGTATACTAACTTTATATATATTTCCCCTATATATTATCTATAGCTAATACTTAGTATATCTATAGGTTCTATGCTATCCTATGCTAGCCTTTACCTACTTAATCTATTATTAGTATATAAGATCCATACTTAAAATAACCCCTCTTTATATTAGGCTGTAGTTAATCTTATTAAGTAACTAGATTAGTCTATCTATATATTAAATCTATTCTATACTCTTTTTTAATAGGCTTATAATATTATAGTATCCCTAGCACTAGATTCCATCTGCTTAAATACCTAGATCTATATTATTCTTAATAAGCAAGGTAGTTAGCTATTTAATATAGTTACCTCTATAAATAAGATTACTAGCTTTATTCTAGATATTCCTAAAGAATAGCCTTATCTAAGCTTTTATAATATTTAACTATATCTGTATCATGCACTATACCACCTAGATCTAAGGTTAGCAGGCATCCCTAGGCTAGCTAACCTTTATACCCCTGATACTATATAGAATATTAAGGATTAGTATCTTACTAATATCTACTACTCCTACCTACTATATTTACTACTATATTATATCCTATTCTACTTAGATAGTGGTGTTAGTTATTATTAGGCCATGCACCTGCATAGTCTAATATTATTAGGTTAGGCCTGTAAGTAAGAGTTACTAACTAACTAGATATAGGCCTAGTAGCTAATATACCTATATATAGGTGCTTTTAACCTATTCTACTATAGGGGTAACCTCTAGCAGTAGTTTATAGTAGATATATATCTTATAATAGAGAAGAAGAACCTAGACTATATAAGGTATTATTAGACCTAGTTATATATAAAGTCTTATTCCTATATATAGATAACTACCTATATAGTAGAGGCAGCAGGGGGTTAGCCTATTAATACTAAGATAGATAAGAAGATAGTCTTACTTACTATTTTTATTAGGAGTAGCTGCTATTAATAGAAATACTACTAAGATTCTCTAATTATTATATATTAGTTTAGTAAGCCTACCTTCTTTATCACCTTCACTACTAATCCATAGTGGCTAGAGATCATGGCTAAGCTAATTAGGGATAATAATAGTATACTAATCTAGGATCCCTTTATCTATCTAGACTTAGTCTACTATATATTCTATATAAAGTTATAGAGCCTTCTTTATAATATCTAGAAGTAAGATATCTTTAGCTAGTATAAGGCCTATATATTTATTATTAAGTACTAGAAGCAAGGTCTCCCCTATATCTATATCCTTCTATAGGTATATGATAACTAGTGATTCCTAGATACCTATATTCTTAATAATATAATTAATACAGAGATTCTACCTATTAATAGTCATAGTAGGTAGTAGCTCTATAATATTATTATAGAGATAATAATATATTAGCTATATAGTAATTATAACCCTACTACTCCCTATATAAGAGATATTAATAGTATTTATATATACTTAAAGCACTTTCCTAAGCCCTTCTATAAAGTAACTAAGATTAAGGAGGATAGCTATCTAATATATTATTACTAGGATATATAGTAGATTAGGGTCCCTTACCTAGGCTAGTCAGGTAAGTTTATTAAGGTTAGGAATAAATAGGTTATTCCCTATAATCCCTATCTAAGCTATAAGTATACTGCATATATTAATATTAAGCTATATAGTAGTATTAAGGCTATTTAGTACTTATATAAATATCTCTATAAGGGGCTAGATTAGTTAATAGTTAAGTTTAGCTTTAATAAGATAAAAGAGTTTATTAATAGCTATTATCTAGGGGCCTCTAAGGCTTTCTAGTACCTTATAGAGTACTAGGTTAATAATATAAAGCCCTTTATTATAGTGTTAGTTATGTATGGTTAGAATAATAATAATCTAATTTATAAGGCTAATATAACTAATAAGGAACTATATAATCTAATAATATATTATACTATGTACCTTCTAGAATTCTTTTAATATTACTAGGAGAACCTTAATACCCTAAAATATCTTTATTAGAAGGTCCTATACTACTTTATCTAGTATAAAGGCACCTAGTACCTATGCTAAAGAGGGTTTTAGCTTAGTTATATATATCTCCTAACACCTTAGAGTAGGGAGATATACTATATCTAATATCTTTTAATAATAGTTTATAGCCTATCTAGTTATAAGGATTTTTATACTATTAATAGGATAGTTTACCTAATATTCTAGGAGGCCTGCTATATATTAGGTATTATTAACTAGGATAATAAGTAGATAAAGTATTTTAAGAATACTATTATCTTTTAGACTAGAAAGGTTCTTTATATTATATTTACTACTACTTTAGTATATATATCTCTAACCTAGGATTATACTACTACTATCTAGAGATACTTTAGTAACTCTATTAGTAATAATCTACTATCTTAGATATATTAGGAGCTCCTTCCCTTTAATACACCTAATAATAATATATATAAGGATCTTATACTATGGTATATTAGTTAGATACTAGCTTAGGCTAAGAAGATACTAGTAGATTTTAGCCTTCCTAAGGTAGAGTATAATTAGTCTCTCTAGATAACTGATAGTTACTAGGAGCTATATAAGAAATTAGTATATAATTAGGCTAAGTAGTATATATTTTTTAATAACTACTATAACTAGTTAAACCATAGTTAGTATATAGCTTTTAATTATATTACTAGTATTATTAAAGATAACCCTATAAAGGCATGCTTCTTTCTACATAGGCTAGGTAGTATAGATTAGTTATCTAGTATTATCTATATCTATATTATTCCTGCTTATTCTCTTTAGGGAAGACATATCTCTATAATACTCTAGCTAAATTCTATTAATCTTATAGCCTTATTATCTTATATATTATATTAACTAGTATAGCCTCTCTTCTTTTACCTAGTGATTAGATAGCTTATAAATAGTTTTAGATCCCTATACCTTATAATAAGAACTTATCCTATATAGTTAAGTAAGGGACTAGTACTATAGAGCTAATATAGTAGATATCTTTAATTATATAGGATAAGATACTAATAACTAGCTATTATATCTTTAATACTATAAATTAGATACTCTATAATATCTATATAGATATGCCTAGTAGTAATTAGCCTTTTAGAGGCATCCCTATAGTCCTTAGTAGTGATTTTCAGCAGATCCTTCCTATTATACCTGATGGTAACTATATAGATATTATATTAGTCTACCTATAGTAAGCAGTAATCTAGCTATATTTAGAGGTCCTATCTCTTACTATTAATATATAGCTATAGTTAACCTCTAAGGATAATCATCATCTAGTATAATAGCTTACTAATCTTAATTATATACCCTCTATAGCAGGCCTGATCCCTTTACCTCTATATATATATAGGATATATAAGATAAATAACTTTATAGAGTTAATCTACCCTGCAGCACAGCTATATATAATCTATAATATAGTAGCTAGTCTATCCCTCTTTTAGGACTATGCTATTCTAACTCTATATAATATTAATATAGATAATTTTAATAAGACCTTACTAGCTTATTTACCAGGTGATAAGGTCTGCCTTCCATCCCTTAATATATGTAATAGTAATAGTAAGGTAGATAAGAAGTATATAGTAGAGTTTTTATATAGCCTCTACTCTACTACTTTACCATTAGGTAAGCTATAGTTAAAGGTAGGTGTGCTAGTAATATTAATATAGAACTATAATCTATGCTATAGTATATATAATAATATATATCTAATTATTACTAGTATCTAGTGCTATTACCTATAGGTTAAGATTACTATAAGCAGATTTAAAGGTAATTAGCATCTATTACCCTAGCTTAAGTTACTATCTAAGGATGGTGACTTCCTATTTCTTTTAATATATATCTAGTTCCTAGTTTATCTAGCCTTTATAATAACTATTAATAAGGCATAAGGCTAGTCCCTTTAGTATATAGATATAGATCTATATACCTCTATATTTTCCTATAGTTAGCTCTATATAGTAATATTATAGACTATATCTACTAGGCAACTAACTGTCCTTTTTAATTATAATAATATAGATTAGATTACAGAGAATATTATATATCTAGAGGTACTCTAGCCTTTTCTTTCTATATAATTAGCAGCTTAGGTGTATATTCCTCTAAGAAAAAATATATATATTATACCTCTCCCTCTTTTATAATATCTAACCTCTTCTTCCTTTATATCTTAATTATCTTAATCTATGTTATGCCTTCTTTATTATTATATTAACCCCTAATTATACTTATTACTTCTTTAGTAGCCTTCTTATTATTAATACTACACCTCAGGACTTAATAGTAATATATATATTATTATAGGTATCTACCTAGGGACCTATAGAGTAACTACTAGGGCTGATTATTAAGCTAGATAGGATACTAGTTATAGTTAAATACTATAATTAATTTTAATTATCCTTTATAGCTAGTGCTATCATAATCTGCTAGGGGCATCTGTTAGTAAGGATATTAGACTAGGGCTATCTAGTATTAACTATCTATATAAAGTATTTAATACTATAACTTACCTTCTACTCTAATTCCTATTATATATATAATATATTAGCTAATACTCTTTTCTCTATTTATAGGATGCCTAGTAAATCTAATACTATACTATATAAGGACTATATACTACTAATAATTTAGTCTTCCCTAATCTTTATAGCCTTAGTTATCCACAAACAGCCTGCTATTAGGGATTATTAGATATTAGTTATATAGCTAATAATATATAACCATACTAAGGGTATAAGTAGTAATAGGGTAAAGGATGGCCTAGATAACTATATTACCTTCTAGATAGTGGTAGTAATTAGCCCTAAGTCTTTACTAAAGGGATTCCTAGTTCTACACCCTAGTAAGATAGTCTAGGTATCTAGTAACTTAATTAGTTACTATAATATAGGTGGTTAGGAGTGCCCTTACCTCTATATATTAGTTATATTATTTATTCTACTATCCTAAGCACTATCTACCCAGGTACTATTAGTATCTAATATAGTACCTTAGAAATATTACCATAGGGTCCTTAGTAAGGTTAGTAATATATCTATATAAATAGAGGATACTACTATTCCTTCCTAGTTAGATATAGTCTCTTTAGCCCTAGGCTAGACTACTAAGTCTATTATTACTAGTA